>CAVNZG010001255.1:0-37282 GCA_963693315.1 Diogma glabrata
TAATGCAAAAAATCTTTACTTGAAATGTTGAAATTTCAGCAATTTGCATATTTCAGGCTACAATTTGGACGTGTTTGGTAAAAGACAAAAATTTGAAATTAGCAGGATATTCAGTTCTTACTTTTACCTTTAAAAAACTTTAAGGCTTGTTTTTTTATTTCCTCCTGACGCGGGTGTACAGCCGTTTAAAGAGAAGCCAACATTGGTTTCTTACAGCTTGCAGCTTCTTACTTACAGATTACAGTTTCATACATTTTTATTTTTGTTTTAAAACTACCATCTTTCAGCTTTATAATGCCACCTTGATCGAATCAATATCTTTAATAGAAAAAGTTTTATAGCTAAAACCGCAAAACACAAAAATACGACTTTTCAAGTGCTTTATTTTGTGTGGACCGGAAGTGGTGCGTGCAAAAAATAAATCCTTGTGGATTTTGATCTCTTGAACCCTAAAGAACATTTCCATTAAGTTTGAGTAAAATCTAAAACAGTACAGCAAGAATTTTTCTTTTTTTCAAAGATTTCATATGGAACCAAAGTTCAACTTCAAGTCGGCACGGGTTAACTTTATTTGATTGACCTAAAATTTCTTGCAGTTCATTTTTATATGTATACACACCGATTTAGGGGGTGAGACCAAAAACATATCATAATTTTTTTTCCCCATATAGCTAAGGAACACCCTAATATATATATATTGTTACGTTTTTCCAACCTTACTTCGAATTGGCCTAACTCACAATTCGATAAACGTAATTCCCAATCTCTTCCTGAGTTCGATCACTGATTAGTAGGCACAAACACCAGGTTTTATTAAGTCTTCAACTCCTTGATTGTTCCACAACAACAGGAAAACAATATAGCAAACAATATTCCTAACTAGAATATTCTTTTAACAGCTTCAGAAACCCTCTATTGTAGAAATTTCCAGTAACTCAACGTTCAAAATAATACACAAATTATTTCTACTCAATAACACTTATTACTTTATTCACTAATTTAAAGATCACTTTTATAATTTTAACTTCACAATCGCAGGTTTAAAATAAACTAATTAAAAACTACAATAGGTAATTTTCTTATATACCTTCTGCAATACTTCTAGATAATTCGACATCACTTTCCAGAAACCTTGAGAAAATATTAGAATATTCGATTATTTTACGTTATGTTGATTTGATTCATAAAATCGTTTATGTTGACCCTATTTCTAAGAAGAGACAACAACAACAATATTCATTTATTTATTTATTTATTTATTTTATTTATTTTCCTGGAAGTGACCGTAATCGTTTAGATCTTTCTGTAATCGTCTAGATTTTTCTGCAATCGTAACAATACCCTCCACTTAAGCCTGTTCGTCCCGAACAGGATCTAGCTCTCCTTTGTATAAGGCCAATCTTTCCAAATGTACTACTTTCGCTTTGCCTCGATGGCCTTTCTTAATTCTATAAACCACGTCATTCAACTTCGTTATAATGTTGTAAGGTCCTTCCCATGCAGCTTGCAGTTTTGGTGATAACCCTCGTTTTCGTTGTGGGTTGTGTAGCCATACTAATTGTCCTTCTTCGAAACCTTTATTATTAGATCGTATATCATATCGGGCTTTCATTTTATCACTGGTCAGTTGTATCTTCTGCCGAACAAGATTGTGAATATCCTCAAGGTTCTTCCTGATTCGGTTGATGTATTCTTGCGCAGACAATGATGTTGATAGTACCGCTCCAAATTTGAGGTCACCAGGAAGTCTTAAATCACTTCCAAAAATAGATTGAGCTGGTGTCATGGTCGTGGTGTCATGAACTGCTGATCTGTATGCCATCAAAAATAAAGGAATGTGTTGATCCCAGTTACGTTGATTCTTACTGACTTTTGCTAGAAATTCCTCCAAAGTAGCATTGAGTCTCTCAACCATCCCATCTGACTGTGGGTGTGAAGCTGTCGTCCTCGTTTTGTTAATCTCCAGCATTTGACAAATTTCCTGGAATACAGCTGACTCGAAGTTCCGTCCCTGATCGGTGTGGATCTCCATAGGAACCCCATAGCGGCTAATCCAATTATTTATTACAGCTTCAGTGATTGTGGTTGCTTCCTGGTTGGGAATCGCACACACTTCCGGCCACTTACTGAAGTAGTCCATGATCACAAGCACATATTTATTCTGATTATCAGTTGTAGGAAATGGTCCCGCTACATCCATTGCGATCCTTTCAAATGGAGCACCTACATTGTATTGCTTCATTTTTCCATGACTTCTTCGTGCGGGTCCTTTCACCGCCGCACATTTATCGCATTTTTGACACCATTCTACAATTGATTGCCGAGTCCCCGACCAGTAAAACCGTTGTCGTATTTTTGCAAGAGTCTTATTGATCCCAAGGTGACCTCCACTCGGTCCTTCGTGATACTCCTTCAGTACTGCTTCTATTTTCCCTTTTGGTACCACTGTAAGGGATTGCTTTATCTTGCCATCTGAGCTTTCCCATATTCTCTTTAGGCATCCATTCTCTAACTGGAGACTGTCCCATTGCGCCCAGTACGCCTTCAAAGTTGGAGTTTTATCAGAAATTTCTCCCCATACTGGTTTGCAACCCTTTTCCTTGAACTCGATGATGGGTGCAAGATCCGGATCTTCTAATTGATCTTTTCTTATGGCTTCAGCTGTCCATTCATCGTCAGGTAGCACTTGTAGTAATCGTACATCGATGATGTTCTCCTTATTTTCTTGACGACTGCAATGCTTGCATTCAACTTGACAGGGTCGTCTCGATAATGCATCAGCGTTCCCATGTGCAGTACTCTTTCGATGTTCAATGTCCAAATCGTACGCCTGCAACCGTTCGATCCAGCGTGCTACTTGTCCCTCTGGATTTTTGAACTGGAGTAGCCATCTTAACGCACCATGGTCAGTTCTAAGATGAAATTTCTGACCATACAAGTATTTATGAAAATGTTTGACGCATTCCATAATGGCCAATAACTCTTTCCGGGTAACACAATAATTTCGCTCCGGCTTTGATAACATTTTGGAGAAATAAGCTATCACCTTTTCTTGACCATCTATTTTCTGCGACAATACTCCTCCTATACCTTCATTACTGGCATCAGTATCCAAAATAAACTGAACATTTGGTATAGGATAGGATAGAATTGGAGCCGTACACAATCTCCTTCGGAGCTCCACAAATGCTTGTTCCTGAGGTTCATTCCATTCAAATGCTTTATCTTTTCTTGTTAACTCATGCAGACTTTTGGCAACGTTGGCGAATCCTGGCACAAACCGTCTGTAATATGTGCACAATCCAAGGAAGCTTCGTAGTTCATGTAGATTCTTTGGTCTTGGCCAGTTCATAACTGCTGTAATCTTGTCAGAATCTGTATGAATTCCCATTGCCGTAACCTTGTGTCCCAAATATTTTACTTCGTCCTTGAAGAGTGAACACTTTTTGGGACTTAATTTTAAACCAGATGCTTGCAACCTTTCCAGTACCTCCGCCAAGTTCTTCAAGTGGTCATCAAAGTCTTTGCCCATGACGATGATGTCATCCAAATATACAAGGCATGTTTTCCAGTGCAAGTCTTTAAGTACCCGTTCCATTAATCTCTCGAAAGTTGCGGGAGCGTTGCATAACCCAAATGGCATGACATTAAATTGCTATAGTCCATTACCTACACTGAACGCCGTTTTCTCCCGATCTTCCTCCGCAACTTCCACCTGCCAGTAACCACTCTGCAGATCCAGTGTTGAAAACAATCTTGAACCCGATAATGTATCTAGTGTATCATCAATCCCAGGCAATGGGTAGCTATCCTTCTTAGTAACTATGTTTAGTTTCCTGTAGTCAACACAAAATCTCAAGCTCCCATCTTTCTTGCCAACCAACACCACAGGTGAGCTCCAGGGACTGTCTGAAAGCTCAATTACACCAGCTTCTTTCATATCTCTTACCATTTTATCAGCTTCCTCTCTTTTAGCCAATGGTAATCTCCTTGGTGCTTGACGTATCGGCTTTTCTGCTCCGGTATCAATACGATGTTTCACCATATTGGTTCTGCCATTTCCTTCAGGTGAACTGCAGAATACAGACTTGTGTTGCTCCAACAATTGACGTACTGCTTTCTTCTGCTCTTCTGAAAGCCCTTCTGTCCATTTCTGCACAAGTTGTTCCATTTCTGCCTTCTGTTGTTTTGTGTTGACCGAGCAATTGATGTGTTTCTGCTCGCACTTTATTATTTTAGCTACCTCTTCACATTGTCCTATGATTGATCCTTTCTTCATTGTTTTCTGGGTATCTGACAGATTTAAAACTCTTACTGGTATTTTGTAATCAGCATCCGATCTAACTAAGGTTTTCCCTATAACGACTTCTTTACAATTTTGATGTTCTTCTTTGTTGGCCTCCACAACCCACAACCTGGGTGACCCAGAACCTCCTTCCAATTTTCCCCAAATGATTGTTTCTGATTGGGGTGGCAGCTTTTCCCTGTGATCTAATATTATTCGACGAACACAATTTGAATCTTCACCATTAAATTGGAGTGGCAACTCAACATTTCCGTACGTAAGTACTCCTTTGCCAGCATCAATAACGAATCCATTTGGCCTCATGAAGTCCATGCCCAGGATGACTTCATCCACAATGTCAGCTACAACCCCTTCATGTTGAAAGTGAGTATTCCCGATTTCAAAGTTGACCGCTTTCTTTCCTTTAATACTTGCACTTTCGCCAGTAGCTGTTTGCATCCGGTATCTCCCTGCTGGTTTTAGTTTCCCTTTCACAATATCAGTGCGGACAATTGTATTTGTTGCTCCCGTATCTAACGTGATGACACAACTTTTTCCATCAATATTAGCCCTAACAGTAAGGCTGTCACCTCCCCTTGTCAATCTCGAAACATGGATGAAGGTTATGGGCGATCGGTTGTGAGAGCCAGCTTACGCCCCTTTAGGCTGACTCGTTGTAGTTTAACTGATTCGGTGCTGCTCCATCGTCCTCTCTAGCTTGCTGCACCCGTTCTTCTGCTGGACGTCTCTGCATAGGCGATGCTGATCTTGCTCGTTTCCTTCTAAAATCTCGGCATTCTCTCGAAATATGGCCCAACTTGCCACATAGCCAGCATCGAATTCTGTCACTTCTGACACTCTCTCGTAGTTTTGGTTTATAACCGTTGTCATCAGCCAACTCTACCCGGCGTATTTTAATCGATGGTTTTATAATTGCTTGTGCAGTTTCATTTGTCAAGGCATAAGCAATAGTTTCAGCGAATGTTGGTTTTGGCGACAACATTACAGCTTTTCGTGTTTCTGGATCACGAATACCATCAGTAAACGCCTCGATCTTCATTTTCTCCATAAAATATGGTGGAGTGTTTGAGTGTGCCAAATGTACAAGCCTCTCCACTGCCGAGGAATAGTCCTGTAAGCTTTCTCCGTTGCGTTGCAAGCGACCTTTTAACTCGATTCTGTATAACTCCTTTTTATGGTCGCTGCCATATTTACGCTCCAACGCATTCATCACCTCTGCATAACTTTTGCGATCGTTTTCTGGTACTGCCTGTAATGCTTCAGCTGCTTCCCCTTTAAGAGCAACTATCAATGCAGCAAGACGATTTTCGGCGTTCCAAACATTTTGATCTGCTGCCATCTCGAACTGGAACTTGAAAATACCGAAGGATGTGGTACCGTCATATGATGGTGGTTTCAATTTAATATTTGCTATCTGTTGTACCACCTGTGAAGTAACTTTAGCTGTTTCAACATCCTGCAACCGTTTCTCGAAATCATCTACTTTTGCAAGTACCTTTTTGTTTTCATCAAGTACTTTCTGCTCTAGCTCTTTCACCTCTTGATGAACTCTGCCTACCTCCTCCCGTAACGTAGTAGATATTTCGAGAAGTTTCTCGTCCATTATTTGCTTGACGTTCAAACTGATCTCTTCCTTGGTTGTAGCCATGTTATTGTTGACTATTTCCAGCTGCTGATTGATGTTGCTACTGATTTCTTCCTTAGTAGCAGCCATTTGTTGATTGATGTTACAACTAATTTCTTCCTTTGTAGCGGCCATTTGTTGATTGATGTTACAACTAATTTCTTCCTTTGTAGCGGCCATTTGTTGATTGATGTTACAACTAATTTCTTGCTTAGTGGTAGCCATGTTTGTATTTACATCATCCAGTTTTTGATTCATATTCAAATTCATTTGTTGCATCATAGCCATTAACTGCGTAAAATCACAATTTCCAGATGGCAATGAAGTTGTTGTTTCCGCAACAAAACTTTTCTCCTCATCAGCTGCCACTAGATCATTATTTGGACTAATCACTCCAAACTGGTAACTTTCCACAACTACTCCACTAGCTTCCATAGCTTCTCGAAGCCGTATCGTCAATTCAGTTTTGTTGCCGGTTGTTGCCAATCCACGTTGTTCTAGTTCTTTCTTTAACTCAAGAACCTTCAAATCACTTAATAAAACCATTATTAACAGCTAACTAATCCCACCGCTGTCACCAATGTTACGTTTTTCCAACCTTAC
Organism: Diogma glabrata; assembly: GCA_963693315.1. NCBI lineage: Eukaryota > Metazoa > Arthropoda > Insecta > Diptera > Cylindrotomidae > Diogma > Diogma glabrata. Next base: position 6,534 of record CAVNZG010001255.1, read on the forward strand.
TTCGAATTGGCCTAACTCACAATTCGATAAACGTAATTCCCAATCTCTTCCTGAGTTCGATCACTGATTAGTAAGCACAAACACCAGGTTTTATTAAGTCTTCAACTCCTTGATTGTTCCACAACAACAGGAAAACAATACAGCAAACAATATTCCTAACTAGAATATTCTTTTAACAGCTTCAGAAACCCTCTATTGTAGAAATTTCCAGTAACTCAACGTTCAAAATAATACACAAATTATTTCTACTCAATAACACTTATTACTTTATTCACTAATTTAAAGATCACTTTTATAATTTTAACTTCACAATCGCAGGTTTAAAATAAACTAATTAAAAACTACAATAGGTAGTTTTCTTATATACCTTCTGCAATACTTCTAGATAATTCGACATCACTTTCCAGAAACCTTGAGAAAATATTAGAATATTCGATTATTTTACGTTATGTTGATTTGATTCATAAAATCGTTTATGTTGACCCTATTTCTAAGAAGAGACAACAACAACAATATTCATTTCATTCAATTTCTGTTGTGTTTTGTTGATTTAATTTTCCTGGAAGTGACCGTAATCGTTTAGATCTTTCTGTAATCGTCTAGATTTTTCTGCAATCGTAACAATATATATATATATATATATATATATATATATATATATATATATATATATATATATATATATATATATATATATATATATATATATATATATATATATATATATATATATATATATATATATATATATATATATATATATATATATATATATATATATATATATATATATATATATATATATATATATATATATATATATATATATATATATATATATATATATATATATATATTTATATATAAATATATATATTTATATATATATATATATATATATATATATATATATATATATATATATATATATATATATATATATATATATATATATATATATATATATATATATAAATTTAAATGTATCACTTGCACCTTTTTTCAGCCACTTTTGGAATAAAAAATATTGAAATAATATTAAATTATAAAATTGTTTTAAATTCTTTATTTCAACTAACAATATTTCGCCACAAAGGCATTTTCAAGTTAATATTGAAAAAAGAAAGAATTTTAGGAAAAGAATTTATAAAAGAATTTTATTTTATATATATATATATATATATATATATATATATATATATATATATATATATATATATATATATATATGTATATATATATATACATATATATATATATATATATATATATATATATATATATATATATATATATATATATATATATATATATATATATATATATATATATATACAGGGTGAACCATTTAACTTGGCACAACTCAATATCTACCAAACAACGCAATTTTGAGAATTTTGAAAATTTTGAATTTTTTTTTTTTGGATAGGCTTCATAATGTTATTATTTATTTTTTATTAAGATGAAGATTCCAGATCTTCTAATGGACCACCACTTTTTCTTAAATTGAAACCTATTTTTGTACCAAGTTAAATGGTTCACCCTGTATATATATATATATATTATATATATATATATATATATATATATATATATATATATATATATATATATATATATATATATATATATATATATATATATATATATATATATATATATATATATATATATATATATATATATATATATATATATATATATATATATATGTATATATAGGTCTAATTCATATTAAATTCAAGTTGGATCACATGAGTGGTTTGGAATCTCAAATTTATCATATGTATTCTGTTTGTCATCGAAAAAAAAAATATACGTATTTTTTTTTTCCTTGAAAAACAGCATAAATGTAAAAAAAATCAAATTTTGCCAAAAAAAACACCTTTCGACTGGCCCCAAATAACTTGAGAATGGATAGCCCTAGTTCTAATTTTTTTTTTTTAAACGAAAGTTAAAAGAAAAAACATAATTGGTTTTTAATGATTTGTATCTCACTCAAATATTAGTTATAGAAATATCATCCGCAAAAGTGGACAAAATTAAATTTTCCATTAAAAAAAATCGATTTTTCTATAACTAATTTCTATTTTTCTTTTTCTATTTTTTTCTAAGAAACTTCAAACCTTTGAATTGAAAAAATTCCAATTACTTCTTTACTTACTTGAGTTTAATTGATATCAAAAATCCAAAATAAATTTAAATTCCCTTAATGTAGTCTAATGTTAATACATATAGGACTACAAATTGACCAAGTGTCAGCCATTGATTTCACATTGATTGGAAACAATCAATAAAGACTATACAATCGTGACTTAGGATGTTAACTAGAATAGAAATGTTCCCCATTCTATGAATTTACACAAAGTATTGTCTAGAAATTTAATGCAAAAAATCCGACGTATTTTATGTTTATTAAATGTCCTAGAAAAAGTATAATTCCCTTATCCCTAAAATGCTAATTTTCCGTTCGTATTGTTACGATTTTATATAAACCTAATAAAATACAAAACCCTAATTTTCGATATACAATATTTCAAAAATAAAAAAAGGTCACATTCTTTTCTTAGAAATAGGGTCAACATGAAATACAATTAAATTAGTTTATGATCAAATACACCCCAAGTAACAATTCTTAGAGCTATTAGTATCGAGATACTGTACTGAAGCTCTAGAAAAGATTGTATGTTGCTAGTTGCGCGTTTTATTTGTCGAGTGATGCTTGGAGCTCTAAACAAAATTATTGTTGCTTTATAAAATAGTTTTCGAAAACTCATAGCTCTAATAAAATATAGAGCAGGCAGATATTAGAATAGCATTACAATAGCTTCATAACCTAATATAGAGCTTTTAAACTAAAGTAGTACAGCACCACTTATTATAGACCTATAAGCTGTATTCTACCGTTACAACAGCAAAGCGAGCTATAATGGACCTTGTTTAAAGCTATAAGCATTATAAAATCTTACTGTAATATAGCGTTAATGTATATGTATATTATTATGAACTGCTTTTTTCTAATATAAAAAGCGCTCAAATATAACAGCTTATTTTTTACGTAAATTTTGAGTTGTTGCGAGTTTTTGAATCTTCAATCCTTCAAAATGGTTCCGTTTTTCAGTCAAACGTTAGTTGAAATTGAAGCATTGACATTTGATTATGTGTGACATTTTCCTTAAAATTTTAGAGCTTTCTTAATCACACTACTTCTATATAAAGCTATTTGCTTTGTAACATAATAAGTTTATTTTACAATAAAGTATTTGTGACAGAAAAAAAAGAACAGCTTCACAGAGCAAATAGCTTTATAAAAAAGTAATGCGATTGTGATAGCTCTATATTAAAATAAACCATTATAAATAGCATTATAAAGGAGTAATATGTAATAGGTAGCTCTGTATTGGTATAATTTGCAACCATCTTCGTTTTTATAAAGATGGAGTGAAAAATATCACCATAATGGCAAAAAATGTTTTAATAATTATTTTTGATAATGATGTATTTTGCAAATATGACATGTCACGATAACTGGATTTCTATTGTTATCCATTTATAACTAAGATTTTTTTTAAAGATAAATTCACCAAAATAAATTTATTTAACATAACCTGAATCTGTCAAAAATGTTTCAAAAAATTGAAAATTTTTTTAGAATTTTTCTATTTTGCTACCAAATTCACAAAACTAATAAGGGCGCACTAAAATTTTAGTTCTAAACTATCACTATTCACCATAAAAAATAAATGGCACATAAAATTTGTATACATATTTTCAATAAAAGTAATTACATATAATACTATTTATTTAAAATATAACATATTGCCATTTAATTTATAAAAGAATTTATTTGACAGAAACCATAACATCAAAATATTTTAAAACCGTGTCGATATGTATTAGTTTTTGTAAGCATGCTCTTAAAAACTCTAACAGTCAACCTTTATACAGCTAATATAGCTCTATTAAATATTATTAAACAACTTCTTTAGAGGAAATAATGCTGTAAAAGTAGCTAATTTAGCACCACAACAGCTCTGTTAGAGCTGTGGCAGCGCTGCATCAGCAAAATATAAAGCAACCAGCTGTATATTATAGCTCTAGAGCACTAGAAGAGCTTATATAAAACTGAAATTGTTACTTGGGACATAACGTAAAATAATCGAATATTATAATACTTTCTCAAAGTTCCTAAAAATTGAACTCGAATAATCGAGAATTATGCAGAATCGTATATAAGAATTAGGGTAGCGAAAATCCGAAATTCTACGTCCACGCCGTGCTACCTGGGTAACGCTAACAGAATTAGGTTGATGTAGTTGAGAGGGGCAGAGTAAATACTGCTTATACTCAATGATTCTGCACCATGGCGAGTCATTGGCGCCATAAAACCAATGCAACTCAAGCGTCTGTTCTCCATGTTAGGGGCGGCTTGGAGCGGGCGTCTGTCTTGGATCATGCGGCTCGCTATATAAATGTGTAGGAAGCGTCTGTTCTCCATGTTAGGGGCGGCTTGCAGCGGGCGTCTGACTTGGATCAAGCGACTCGCTATATAAACGTGTAAAAAGGTTGTTTCTGGTGACCTTAAGATGCAGAACGAACCCATTCACGAAAATTTGGGTTGGGCGAAGGGCTAACACCCCATTTCCGTAAAAAATTATTGTCATGAATTCTGTACACAGGCCTCGGATTATCTCGGAATCATTATTGGAACGACCTCGAAAACTGTACCCGGACTACGATTTAAAAATGGGAACCTGGAACGTGCTAAGCCTTAGAAAACCAGGAGATCTCCTAAAACTCACACAACAAGTCGAGAGCTACACACTAGATATAGTGGCATTACAAGAACTAAGATGGCCAGGTAGTGGAATCCATGAAACAGCGAAAGGATACACTCTTTTTCATTGCGGTCATCAAAACAGAGGAGAATTTGGAGTTGGCTTTCTTATACACCGTTGCGTGAATCAGCATGTTATCGACTTCTGCCCAATTAATATGCGGTTATGCACACTGACAATCCGCACGCAAAAATTCAATGTAACGATCGTCAATGTTCATGCACCTACTGAAGATAAAGCAGATGATATTAAAGACCTGTTCTTCCTAGAACTCGAAGAAGTCATCAATAAAATCACGCGGCACGATATAAAAATCGTGGTAGGTGACTTTAATGCTCAAATCGGTAGGATTGCAGAACTTAAAACACATATCGGCCCTAACAGCTTGCATCATACCAGCAACAATAACGGTTTTCACGCAGCCGAGCTGGCTATGATGTATGATCTAGTAATTTCCAGCACTTTCTTCCCTCACAAAGCAACGTGGAAATCAAATGACGGAAGAACAGAAAATCAAATCGATCACGCCATGATCTCTAAGAGACACTCCACAAGTGTAACTGACGTTCGATCATACAGAGGTGCTGATATGGACACTGATCATATGCTTGTCATCTTTAAGTACAAGTGCAAATTATCATCTACATTTAAAAGACAAGCAAAAAAGACCGTGCGCTGGAACGTCGATGCATTTAAATATCCGAAAACGCTGAATAGATATCAGGAAATTATAACACAAAACATAGAAGAGCATGACATCTCTTCTGAGATGCCATTAAACAAACAAGAAGAATGGCAAACGCTTCAATCAACCATTATAGCCCTAGCACAAACTACAATCGGAAAGCGGCCACCGAAATCACACAACGAATGGTTCGACGACGAGTGCCGCCAATCCGTTGAATATAAACAAAAACTGCGAGAAAAATGGTTAACAAGGAACACCCGAAGCTCCCAAGCTGATTATCTATGCGCCAGAAAAGCCTCAGCAAAACTTCTACGTAAAAAGAAATGCGAACACATGAAGAGCTGCATTGAAGACATCAACCAACATGCGGCCAACGGAAATTCAAAAGAGTGCTTTGCCAATGCACGGAATCTGACAAAAGATTTCCACCCAAGATCTACAGCCATCAAAAATGAAAATAATGAACTTACAACAAGTGAACGTGATGTGCTGGCAGTGTGGCGATCCCACTTTCAAGACCTATTGAATAGGACGAATGAAGTTCATCCTATTCGAGCAATTGCTCCATCAACTGAGTAGATTTTTGTCCCTTACCCAGCAATAGAGGAAGTGGAAGCTGCAATTAAAAAACTAAAAAATGGCAAATCACCAGGTTTCGATGGAATTCCCACAGACCTTTTGAAAAATGGAGGAGCAGCTCTGGTCTCACGTATATACGATCTGATTCTTGCAATCTGGGACCAAGAAGAACTACCTGCTGAATGGAAAACAGCTCTCATTGTTCCGCTACATAAGAAAGGTGACCGTCTAAAGTGTGCAAATTATCGTGGCATCGCACTGTTGAACACAGCATATAAAATACTAGCTAATGTCGTACTTGCTCGACTCATCCCGTTCGCCGAATCTATCATCGGTGACTATCAGTGTGGTTTTCGTCCCAACCGCTCAACCACAGATCAATGTTTTACATTAAGGATGATTCTGGAAAAATGTTGGGAGTACAACATCAGCATTCACCAGCTCTACGTTGATTTTAGGCAAGCATATGATAGTATCATCCGCGACAACCTCTGGTCCGCACTCATATGCCTTGGTATCCCAGAGAAACTTGTTTCTCTGTGCAAACTCACAACATCGGGATCAAATTGTAGAATAGTAAACGAAGGGTCAGTTTCTGATCCTTTCGATATAACATCAGGTGTTCGACAAGGTGATGCACTCGTGCCTGTACTGTTTAATTTGGCGCTGGAGTACGCGATAAGAAAAAGCCGAATTGAGACGCAAAACTGCATATATTATAAATCTAGTCAAGTTCTTGGCTACGCAGATGATATTGTGCTTCTCGGACGTAGAACGAGCGACATTAAAGATAGTCTCTCTCAGCTTGAAAGAAATGCTAAACGACTTGGATTATGCATCAACACTGGCAAAACTAAAGTGTTAACAACATCTAAGAACATACCTCCCGGAAATCTGGATACTGGCGACTACGAAGTGGAACGCGTGGAAAACTTCAAATACCTCGGGTCTGTAATAACATCGCCAAATGACATGCAGGCAGATATTAAAGCCCGTGTCTCTGCCGCCTACAGAGTTTTTTACGCATACTCAAAACTTCTGCGATCAAAACATCTTTCGCGGTCGTGTAAACTCACACTTTACAAAGCATTAATTCGACCTGTGCTTACATTTGGAAGTAAAAGCTGGACACTGACTTTCTCCGATTGTAGAATTTTATCAACATTCGAGAGGAAGGTCATACGAACAATTTATGGTCCATGTAAAGTTGCTGAAAATCAGTATAGAATCCGAATGAATCACGAAATCAGACAGCTTCTTGGAGGCTGTGATGTAATCGGATTCATTAAATCTAACCGGATCAGATGGTTTGGTAATGTAGAAAGGGCTCCATTAGATAGAATGATAAAAAAAGCGTCTCAACAACAACCAGCTAGTGTTCGTCGAAGAGAAAGACCTAGACAACTCTGGCGTGATGACATCATCCAAGACCTTTGTGATATAGGATGTCGAAACTGGGGTCAACTGGTCATGGAACGAGATGATTGGAAGCTTATTGCACAGACGGCAAAATCCCTTCATGGGATGTAAACGCCAGAGAGAGAGAGTATATAAGAAATCCCTCTTGCAAAATTATTGTCGCGTTCTTTGGCAAAAAAAATTGATCTAAGATAAAAAAAATTAGCTGTCAGATCAAAAAAATTTGCTTGGCAAAAAAGATTGATTTTTTTTTTTTGATCTAGATCAAGATTCAAAATTCTAGATTTTTTGGTAGATTTTACTATTGAAATATTATTGAAATACTATTTTTGAAATACATTGAAATATTATTTTGACATTGAAATATTATTTTTATCTGTCAAATTTATGTAAACAAAAAAACCCGCCATTTTAATTATTATTATTATTTTGTTTAAAAATAATTTATTATTATTTAAATTACTAATTAATAATAAAGTTATTTCGATTGATATTTAACATTATTATTACAGCACTCTTGCTGTAAATTTCATATACTCGGGTGAAACGAGTGTCATTTTGGCATCGTTATACAATATACTAATTTCCAGCATACATTTTTCATTTGATCCCATTATCAATTTCATTTCACGTATTTGTTTGCACTCAACTTTTGAAAGGTTCACAGAATTCTTGATACACTAAATATTAAAGTTGATATCGCTCAAATATTAAAATTTACATGCATTTACATCGTTTTGAGGATTTTTATTGAAATCAACACCTATCGCCTTAGTTGGAGGCAAAAGTGTCGTCAGATTATTGCCAAACAGTTAATGGTTAAAACAGCCGAGCGATTTGTCTACTGAACATTGGACAGATCGGTATGCCGACAGAATTTGAACTTGAGCTAGTTGAAAAATTAAATATTCACAATGACTGCCAGTAGAGCTAAAATCGAAGTGATGGTGGCTACTATTTTTCTGCACTAACTAAGCTTTTCTGCAAAAACTAAGCAGTCGAAAATTCATTCTAACTTTTTTTTAAATATTTCCTTATCTATGTTTATCACCAGGGCCGGTGCAAGACATTTTTGCGCTCTGTTCAAACATGAGAAATGCACCCCAGGAATTAAGAGTTATCTCAAAATTGTTGTGGCTTATCTTATCGTATTTTAAAATTTGTTGCATACCATTTGTAATATTTGATTTTAAATTTGTTCTTCCTCAATTGAATTAAAATACTTTGTTTATTATTAAATATCTACATATTTTAGACTAGACCCATCTTCAGGATCATAAAACTATCAAAAATATTAAAATTATTACTGTTAGATTTATTATCCTGAAGATGGCCCAAGCCCGTATTTTGTATATCTGTGCGTTCTTTATCCATGACATTTGACATATTTCGTTTTGTATTTTAAAATAAAATGATAGCTTTTATTCGAAATTCTACTTTAAGATATTCAAATTAAACAAAATTAATAAAAACTAAAGATTAAATTAATATTCAGGATTTTGTGAGCAATTAAACTCAAGTAACTATGGAATTTATTTGAATTTTTCCAATTCAAAGGTATGGTTGGAAATATCTCAGAAAAAAACTCAGTTTTTCTCTTTTACGTGTTCGGTTGGGATTCGAATTCGTAACCTCATCAGTGCCAAACTGACGAGTTCAATTCCTTTGGCAGATACGTTTAACCACTACGCCACCAAGGCGATGATATTTCTAAGTTGAAACTTCATCATCAGTTATCTTACTTAAGTTGAATTTCTCAATCGTCAATTAGACATAATTTTTTATGAAAATTTAATTCATTTTGAATGAAGATTTAGACAGTACTATTGTGTGAATTCATAGAATGTGTAATATTTCTATTATAGTCAACATTCTAATTCACGAATATATAGTCATTATTGATTGTTTCCAATCAATTCGAAAATCAATGATCGACACTTGGTCAATTATTGTCATATATGCGCGCTTGCATATTTGCCAACATTTTGGGGAATTTTATTTATTCAGGATTTTGTGAGCAATTAAACTCAAGTAACTATGGAATTAATTTGAATTTTTCCAATTCAAAGGTATGGTTGGAGATATCTCAGGAAAAACTCAGTTTTTCTCTTTTACGTGTTTCGGTTGGGAATGTGAATTTTGACAATATTGTGAAGTTTGTATTATATAAGATTAAACTGTAACGGTAACGATTTTACAACAAACGTTTTTCACAATATTGTCTAAATTGAGTTTAGACAATATTGTGAAATTCGTTTTTCGGAAAATCGTTACCGTTACCGTTTAATGTTATGCTATACAAACTTCACAATATTGTCAAAATTCACATTTATGTGTTCGGGAATATAGGGCCCCATATCTATGACTAAAAACAATTGACGAAATACACTATGTGCTCTAGCGGATTTTATGTTAAACTCCAAAGTGAAGTTAAATGTTAAATATTATGTCAAATAGCAAACACTTTTACCGAAAAAAATATTTAAACTGAACTCAACTTAACATTTCTTAAAACTGTGTTACAATTGGTGTACTTATTTATTAAAATGTAAGTTAAAACTCTATCACTTACTATTATCTATTATAATAATATCACAATTTTATGAATTTAAATAGAAAATTTTTTGCCTTATTTTTATTTTAAATTGACCCAATGAAATTCTCTAAAATGTAATGACATCATGCAATTTCACTAATAACATTTGAATTATATTAATAACAAATAGTTATACGTCCGGCCTACTGGGATATTAAAAATTATCAGCCTAATTTTGAGATAATTAACTGATATCACAGTAGGCTAACGTATATAAAGAAATGAAAAATGGCAAAAACTTTTCTAAACGAATTCCCCTCGTTCGTTGATAAATTCTCATAATTTTTTGAAATCTCGAATGGATTTACAAGTAAATTAAGAGAAGTATTTAAATTATTCAGATCATTAAATCGCAAATGAAAGTCTTTCAATAATTCTGCTAATTTACTGTCGTATTCACTCAGTTTGTTATCATTAATTTTAGAGAGTATGTTCTTCAGACGAGAAAAGTGGTTGAACACTTTTGTTGTTAAATCTCGTTGAAAAAGTTGAATTTTTTTCATTAAACTCAGAATCGTTTGAATAATATCAGTAATAACTTTATCTTTTCCTTGTCATGCTAGGTTGAGGGATTGCAGATGCTCCATTATATCAGTCAAAAACATACAGTCATTAATCCTTTCATCCTTTAATCCTTTCATCATCCTTTAATTCCAGATAGTGTTTTTCTTTTCCTTTGAGGCAATTTCTGATATGTTCCATTAAATCAATGAAATCCCCGTTTGTTTCTTGCAATTTCCTTATGTTTTTAATTTCGTTATTATGGTCAATTATTCATTTCTTTTGGTTTAGGCCTTAGGGCAATATCTTACTGTCGTAGATGTAGAAGCGGTTGAGGTAGCATATGTCGGATTTGCACGTGTATTTTAATTCTATTTAATTATGAACTTATTCATTTTTTGATTGGAATATTAAAGGATGCATTAAATTTAACGTCGGCAAATTGCCTAAAGATAAAATATCAAAAATATTGTTTACAAAAAAATCTAGAAAAAGATAATCATAGAAAAACAAACGAATCCAAAAGGAAAGACTTTTGATTTTGAGAAAGATTTTTGTGCATTAATTTGAGACAAATACAGGTGATTTTATTTTTAGTCCACTAGAATATGTTAAACGTATAACCTTAAATAATAAAATTAGTTAAATTTATTTATAACAGCGGATTATAAACTTGATTCGCGAAGTAAAGTAGTATCAAACTAAAACAAAGCCGCCAAAAACTCCAACAGTAGTAACTTTGATAGGACGGACCTAAATATAATAATATGATTGTATAAAATCATATTATATTAAACAGCATTATAAATTATATGTATTACTTCTAATTTTGTTACAATTTTTATAAATTATTAAATATTATTTAATTTTTTCATTTCTTTTCGAGAGCCGCATTTATTCTTTCAAAGAGCCGCATGCGGCTCGCGAGCCGCGGTTTGGCCATGTGTGTTATATTAGCTATGAGTAATTTAAGCTGACAAATTTTGGATGATGATAAATTTAAATAAAAATCAATTTTTATCATGAGTAAAATTTTGAAACTTTCATGTCATGAACAATAACATTAGTATATTAACATGTCATTCCAATTGGCAACTCCCGATGTAGTAGCATGGATAGACTCACTCGATGTAAACATCTAATGTTCAAATATACTGCCCAATGTTCAAATATTTTGTTCAAACGCGCAATCAAATTGATTGTAAGCTCATTTAATGTGTATTCATGTTTTGTTTTATGTAGATTTCATATGAAAATCTATCTATTTTAAGTTTTATTTTTGTTTTTAATGTGTCACAACAAAAACCAATCGCTAAATAAAAATTAACATGTCATGAACAATAAAATTAATATATATTTATATAAAATATTGTTACGATTACAGAAAAATCTAGACGATTACGGTCACTTCCAGGAAAATCAAATCAACAAAATACTACAACAAATTAATGAAATGAATAGTGTGAAGAAGTGAATACTTCTTAGAACTTGGGTCGACAATGAATAAAATTGAATGATTTTATGAATCAAATCAGCATAACCTAAATTAATCGAATATTCTACTATTTTCTCAAGGTTTCTAGAAAGTGACCTCGACTTGTCTAGAATTAAGTGGAGTAGTATATAAGCACTTGCCTGTTGTAAATTAGAGTTAGTGTTACTTTAAACCTGCGATAGTGAAGTGATTTTTAAATTAATTTTTGTAAATAAAGTTTAAAGTGTTATTAAGTAGAAATAATTTGTGTATTATTTTAAACTTTGTATTACTGGAAATTTCTACAATCAACCGTTGGAGTTTCTGAAGCTGTTGAAAGAATATTCTAGTTAGGACTTAGGAATATTGTTTGCTGTATTGTTTTGCTATTGTTGTGGAACAATTAAGTTGTTGAATACTTAATAAAACCTGGTGTGTTTGCTTACTAATCAGTGATCGAACTCTGAAGAGATTTGGGAATTGTGTTTATCGAATTGAGGGTAAGGCCAATTCGAAGTAAGGTTAGAAAAACGTAACAATATATATTTTATTTTTGAATTTTCCTTATTGAGCTCACTCTTAGAAAATAAAAATAAAGTTTCTTTATAATTTTTTATTTGTATAATTTTTAGGTAAACTGTGATTTAATAATAAAAAATTATGGATGTCCGATCGCAAGTGAATGAAATGAAGTCGATTATTGTAAACTGAGTTTTAGTGATATCGCTGATTATTTTAAAAACACTATAAGGCCCCTGAGAAAGCGAAAGTCTTGGGGACGCTGCTTGAATCCATACTTTAGGAGTAGCTCCATCACCATCGACAAATCAAATAATTTGTCTTGTAGTCCGTTTGGACTACAAGACCAATTACCAATTATTGGTTGAATGTTGCAATTGAATGTTTATCAAAAATGTGCGAAGCACATCATGAGATTTTTCTATATTTTGTATGTATAGAATTAAAATTTATATTTTATATATTTAATTATATTTATAAATTATATTTTTTATAATTTATAAATAAGTCTTGAACATGTGGAACTCCTTAAATATATATTTTAGTACGGAGCCCTAAAAAACAAATAGGATGTGTTAAAAAATTAAAATTAAAATTATTAACCAATTCAAAATAAGTATTTTGTGGTGAATATAAAATTCTCTTGTCGGGTTGGTTTATACAAAATGTCACAGTCCACAGTTCGCATGTATAAACCCAACTTGACAATGAATATATTAATATCAATATTTTTTATAATATTGATCCGATCCTTAAAATATTGAAAATCATTATGAAATAATGACAGGTGGCCATACTAGCCATGCAAGTTCAATTAATTAAAAAATTCCATGATGATTGAAGACCAAAGAATATTTTTTTTAGAAAAATGTCAACGAAAATTAAGAAATGTATTGATAGTTGCATTATTTATATCTTCTATAACTTCTTTAATAATAAAACAAAGTATTTGTCTGTCTGTGTGCTCTCTCCAGAGAAATCTGGAGCACACAGGAGTCTGAAAATTTGTCAGGAGAAGGTAATTGACAGGTACTAATGCACCTCGGAGCAGAAATTCTAAAATTTGATTTAGTTTGTTTTAATTAATATATTTTAATTTTCTTAAGGGTTTGCCTAAATGCTGATTATAATTTAATTTGGATTATTAATTCAAATTTCGTTTTCTTGCTCAGTTATCTTTGATGGATTTTTTTTCGCTAATCAGAATTATCATACAAATGGAACATTAAGGTATAATGTGATAAACAAGTACATTTAAATGAAATATACATTGGCCTTGTATTTACATTGGCATCCAACACATTATGTTACAACAAATATTTCTAATTTACAACAAATATGTTCTTGGTTTGGTTTATATATATGTAATCCATATTTCCTTTGGTTACATATATATAGTAATATATGTTCAAAACATAGAAGATTGACGTTTCTTTTCCTCTTCTTAGAAACATTGATGCAGCAAGTGTCTGCAATGGAACCTTTGTATTGAAGAAAAGGATTATGAACAATAATATCAAAGCTACAGGTTTAAAGTATTTTACTTATTAAGGGAAATATGCTTCCCGATTACTTTCAAAAACAAACAAAGCACATGCATCATGTAGGTTATTGGAAGAAATCGGTAAAATATGTATATGCAAACATGTTAACAAAAGAAGCGATTTGAGTGGTTTTAGAATAGTACATAAGTCTGGATTTATAAATGATATTACAGTAAACCCTCGATATAACGGACCAATGCGGGCGAGGGGTTGTCCGATAAAGCCGAATGTCCGTTATATAAAAATAAATTTAATGAAGAGACTATATATTTACTATCAAAAAGAAACACATATATATTATAAACAAAAGTGTATTATATATAACAAAATTCTAATTGTACTTTATTCGTTTTAAGATGATATGTCAATATACGCCCGTATAGGAGAGTCGTTAATGTTTTTTTGAGCTTCCTGGTTTTGGCGACACTACTTTGAAAAATGTATCAATGTTTGTCTGAATCTTAGAATAGTATATTGTGCAACAAGTGAGAAAAGTACTTTCCCCACATGTTTCACACTATACTTTTTCTACAACTGCACAAAATCAAAGAATACAATTCATGTAACTTAATATTTATTTTGAAAGTTATATAAGCGAAACTAAAATATACTAAAATAATATCTAAGTATCCTACCTCTACCCTACGTCACTTTTGCAGCTTTTTCCAATATTTCAGGCGGAGTATTTTCAAAATTGTCATTATTGTCACTATCCTTGTCGTATTAACGTAATATTCAATAGAAATCGCTCTTATGTGACTTCAAATGAAAACCACGTTAAAAATTCTAATACTAATTACGTATAATCTGACAGTTTTGACAACTAATTTAAAGCTGAGCCAACTAAGTTTTTGTTGATTCTCCGCATACTTAAATGTATATGTATGGGCAAAGTGCTGTGAGAAATAATATTTCTCACAGTATTAGCAATACGTGATTTTGAGATTAAGTAAGCTGTGAGAAATACGCTATTTTTCATAGCAGGTGTAGAAAAAATTGTTGTTTTTTAATTATCAACTCTCTAAAACTGCGAAAGTGTGTGCAATATAATTGCAGTTCGTCAACTGCCGAATCATCGATAAATGATATTACATCGACAGGATGCAATCTGATCATTGATAATTTTATTTTAGGGATAATTTGTTCCTCCTCTTTGCTATATTTGCTTTCATTTTCATTGTCATTCATTAACACTTCATCCGCTTTTTCATTTTCAGTCATAATCTGATATCCAGGATCATTTTCATCTGTTTCCAACCATTCAAACACATCTTCCTCGGCTACTTCATGTGTAGCACTATTTTCAAGAACCCTGCATTTAAATTATAATTTTTTTAAACTTTGTAAGCTTCTTTGGCCTCTTCTGTCTTATTCATCTTCTTCAGCCTCCTGCAGCCCTTTGACATCGACACTCGTTATATCTGGCATAGATGTGAGTTAAAGATCTAGAAGAAAACTTTTTCACGCCATAACGAAGAGCAAAAGTTGAGCTGTTAACCTTTTGAAATAGGACATGTGATGCAGTAAAAATTTCTGCCAGCTTGCCAGCCATTGTTATCGTCGTCGGTAGTCTTCAAAAATTCTAACCACAACATTGCTGTGGACGATGAAATAACTGGTAACGCTACCCTCACAATAAAAAAATTTTGCTCTAATTTTGTCCACAATATTAGCCCAGAGCTTAAAAAATTTATGTTATGTTATGTTTGTTTGAGATCCAGTATAAAAGTTCGAGGTAGGCAAAATTTAAAATCAGGAAAGCGTTTAAATCGTACATTCTGATGAATATATATATGCTTATACACCTTGATGAAGTTTAAAAGCCTGTATTACTTCGGCCTGAAAGACCTAAGTACTACATTCATGAGCTCAAAGTGAAATTCTTACCCCCACTTTTTTGGCATTTCTCGACGTTTTAGGACCTACTGATTCTAAAAAAGCAAAAAAAATGAATATCTGTCTGCCGGCCGGCCGGCAGGCCGTCCGTCACAACCGACGAAATCTAGAAAACGGCTGGACGGATTTGAAAAATTTTTTTTCTAGAAATAGGCTTACTCAATGGAAAGAGCCGAAAGGACGATGTGTTCGATAACTGTACCGGAAGTGTGTCAAAAAAATCGTCAAGTGTGTCAAAACAAGGAAACGTGCATATTTTTTGCTTAAAAACTTTCATTTTAAGTGATTACGAGTAGGAATATTGAATTTGGAGAAATCTTGATGGTCGGGATTGGTATGTGAGACCAAAATCTAGATTATTGCATTATAAGTTTGTCAAAAAACGTTGTCAAGTGTGTCAAAAGAAAGATTTTTATTTATTTTTTTACCCAATTTTTTGGAAAAAATAAAATTGATAATATGAATGACATGAAAATTTCTTATTATTATAGAGAATTTTGGCATTATAATAAGTTTGTCAAAAAAATAATGTCAAGCATGTCAAAAAATGATTTCATATATTTTTTTAGCCAAGTTTTTGATAAAAAAATGTAGCTGTTTTTATGACGTAAATGAAACTGAAAATGAAATTAGACATGGAAATTTTTTAAAATGTCATAGTTTTTTAAATATTTTTGGAATTTTGAAAAAAGTTTGTATTTTTGATTTTGTAATAATTTTTGCAATATTTTTAGAATTTTAGAAAAAGTTTTAATTTTTGATTTTGTACGAACTTTTGGAATATTTTTGGAATTTTGAAAAATTTTAAATTTTTGATTTTATCATAATTTTTGGAATTTTGAACAAAGTTTTAATTTCTGATTTTGTAATAATTTTTGCAATATTTTTAGAATTTTGAAAATAGTTTGATTTTATTATGATTTTTACAATATTTTTGGAATTTTGAAAGAAATATGAATTAGTGATTTTGTAATATTTTCTCGAATCGCTATATGGAAGGCTTTCGAATAGTTTGCTGAAAATGTAATTGAAAATGAAATTGGACATTATTAAATTTGTTATAGTTTTTGAAATATTTTTGGAATTTTGAAGAAGTTTCAATTTTTGATTTTGTAAGAATTTTTGGAATATTTTTAGAATTTTGAAAAATTTTGAATTTTTGATTTTATTATAAATTTTATAATTTTGGCAAAAGTTTCAATTTTTGATATTGTTATAATTTTTGCAATAGTTTTAGAGTTTTGGAAAAAGTTTGAATTTTTAAGAATTTTTGGAATATTATTAGAATTTAGAAAAAGTTTAAATTTTTGATTTTATTCTAATTTTTGGAATATTTTTAGAATTTTGAAAACAAATAAAATTTTTGAATTTTATTTTTATTTTATTTTATTTTATTTTTTACATATTTTTAGAATTTTGAAAAATTTTAAATTTTTGATTTTATTATAATTTTTATAATTTTGGAAAAAGTTACAATTTTTGATTTTGTTATGATTTTTGCAATATTTCTAGAATTTTTGAAAAAAGTTTTAATCTGTGATTTTGTAATAATTTTTGAAATATTTTTAGAATTTTGTTTGAAAAAAGTTTGAATTTTTTATTTTACAATATTTTTGGAATTTTGAAAGAAATATGAATTTGTGATTTTGATATATTCTATCGAAACGCTAAATGGAGAGGTTTTTGAGTAGTTTGCTGAGTGTATCATCTTTTCACTAAATTATGTTAATTTATGATCTGTTATGATTTTCCAACAACGTATTGATGTTTCGTATTAGTTTTGTAATACATATCTAAACAGAGATAAAAAATACATGTACTTTAACAAAAAAATATGTTTGATATACATCGCTGCCCAAAACTAAAAACCATGTCCTCATAAAAGTTTTTTGCCGAAACCTATATCAAAATCCTTAACCCAGACCGAAGTCATGATGTCTCAGAGCTTGAGATTTCAGCCCCTCCATATTTTGGTATTTGATTTAGTGCAACGTCTGGCGATAGCTTTCAGAATATTTTCTGCTAGAAAAAGAATTTGCGTTTTATTATGCTCGAGATGATGTTGCACGGCGGCACGGTTGGTGTTCAATTCACAAATATTTTTGATTTGAAGGTTAAACTTTGAGTCAAATATATATATGCAATGTTTTTTTGTCATAGTGATCAGAATTTTTTTCATAAAATGGATGACCAAGCAAAAACTTTTATCATATATTAAAATATGACATATGCCAATATTTTATAATTTGATGTAAAAAATAAAAATAGAACTGGTGAAAACTTAGCTTTTAAAAAACATTTAGCTTTTAAAAAACTTAAAAACATGGGTTGAAGATCTTGGGTGGAAATTTTTGTCAGATTCCGTGCATTGGCAAAGCACTCTTTTGAATTTCCATTAGCCGCATGTTGGTTGATGTTTTCGATACAACTCTTCAGGTGTTAGCATTTCTTTTTCCGTAGAAGTATTGCTGAGGCTTTTCTGGCGCATAGATAATCAATTTGGGAGCTTCTGGTGTTCCTTGTTAACCATTTTTCTCGCAGTTTTTGTTTGTGCTCAACGCTTTCGCGACAATCGTCATCAAAATATTCATTACTTGATTTCGGTGGTCGTTTTTCGGTTGTAGTTTGAGCTGCGGAGATAATGGTTGATTGAAGCGTTTTCCATTCTTCTTGTATGTTTAATGGCATATTATATGGGATGTCATGCTCTTCTACGCTTTGCATTTCAATTTCCTGATATCTATTCACCGTTCCCGGGTGTTTAAATGCGTCGACATTCCAATGCGTGGTCTTTTTTGCTTGTCTATTAAATGTAGATGACAACTTGCACTTGTACTTGATGATAAGCATATGATCTTTGTAAATATCAGAACCTCTGTATGATCACACGTTAGTTACACTTGTAGAGTGTCTCTTACAAATCATGACATGATCGATCTAATTTTCAGTTCTTCTATCGTTTGGTTTCCACGCTGCTTTGTGGATTTTCTTATGAGTAAAGAAAGTGTTGGAAATTACTAGATCATACATCGTAGCCAGTTCAGCTGCGCGAAAGCCGTTATTGTTACTGGTATTATGCAAGCTGTTAAGGATTTAACTGTGTTTTAAGTTCATGCACTTCTACCAATTTGAGCATTGAAGTCACCTACCATGATTTTTATATCGTACCACCAGATGTCATTGATGACTTCTTCGAGTTCAAGGAAGAACAGGTCCTTAACGTCATCTGCTTTGTCTTCAGTAGGTGCATGAACATTATTGATCGTTACATCAAATTTTTGCGTGCGGATTCTCATTGTGCATATATGCATAAAAATTGAGCAGAAGTCAATAACATGTTGATTCACGTAACGATGTATGAGAAAGCCAACTCCGAGATTTTGCTGTTTCACGAATTCCACTCCCTAGCCATCTAAGTTTTTGTAATACCTCTATATCTCCTGTGTAGCTATCGATTTGGTTAGTAAGTTTTAGTAAATCTCCTGTTCTTCGAAGGCTTAGCGCGTTTCAGTTTCCCATTTTTAAATCGTAGTCCGGGTACTGTTTCCAAGGTCGTTCTTCAAATGAGTCCGAGATAATCTGTGGCCAGTGTACAGAATTCATATTAAATTTTTTTTAAGTAAATGGGGGTTTCGACCAACCTAAATTTTTGTACCAGACACAACCTTTTTACACGTTTATATAGCGATCTAAAATAGACGTCCGCTCCAATCCATCCCTAACATGGAGAACAGACACTTTGGTTCCATTGGTTTTATGGTGCCAACGACTCGCGCTGGTGCAGAATCATTGAGTATAAGCAGTATTTACTCTGCTCCTCTCAACTACTAAAGGGGCAAACCTGACGAGAATTTCAGTCAATATGACTGTTAAATTGGAATGCCACTCTAAGAGCTGATCACCCATATAGATAATAATCGATTAGCTTAAATCTTCAAGGGATACTCAACCAGAAAATGGAATGAATTATTAAAATTTAAGCAGTCTAGTGACACTTGACGACATCCTACGGAGCATCAACAACTCAAAAAAAATTATATAGTGTCAAATATTTACACTAAGCATGTCTTTTTCAAAAAAAAAAATTCGATTATATTCTGTCCGCTATATCCGAAGTCCGTTATATCGGGGTCCGTTATATCGAGGGTTTACTGTATTCTTATTATTATTAGGTAGATTTCATATAAAAATCTACCTATTGCAATGGGCTTCATCTCGGAATTTCGGAAAAATTTTTGTGCCAAACGACTATATATGATAAGCGGAGACAAAAAAACAATAAAAAAAAAAAAATTTATATATATATATATATGTATATAAACGATATGAGATATAACGAAAACGACCGGCACTCTCACGGTCGCATTTGTTGAGGTAGATCAAAAAAATTTTCTGTACTTGTGTGTTTTAATAATATCTTGGACAAGTTCGTGAATCAGCAAAATCCGACACGTGGTTAAGAAACTAGAGGCTTTTTTCTGAAAAAAATTGATTTTTTAAAACCGTTATAACGGCCGTTTGGATACTAATATATCAAAAAATTTAACAAATTTAGAATCTTTGGAATCTTTTTTATCAATTTGTTTTAAATCTAGACCTCTGCAGTTAAAGGTTCCTGAATGAGCGGCTCCAACAAAAAAGTTTGCAAAAAAAATTTTTTTTTGAAACAACCGGCACTCTCACGGTCGCATTTATAAGGCCAGATCAAAAAACCTTTTTTAAAAATGTGCGTTTTGTTAATATGTTGGACAAGTTCGTAAATCAGCCCAATCCAACACATGGATAAGAAACTAGAGGCTTTATACTAGAAAAAAACTTTGTTTTTTAGATCCGTTATAACGGCCGTTTGGATTCTAATACTTTTAAAAACTTCATAAATTTAGAATTTTTGAAACCTTTTTGATCAGTTTCTTTCAAAAAAAAGACCTCTGCAGTTGGAGGTTTCTGAGTGAACGGCTCCAACAAAAAAGCTTGTAAAACACAAAATGCGTTTGAATCAACCGGCGCTCTCACGGTTGCATTTGTGGAGCCAGATCAAAAAACTTTCCTTAAAAATGTGTGTTTTAATAATATCTTGGACGAGTTCGTAAATCAAAAAAATCTGACACATGGTTAAGGAACTATAGGCTTTATACTAGAAAAAAAAGTGGTTTTTTTAATCCGTTATAACGGCCGTTTGGATACTAATATTTTTAAACTCTTCATAAATTTAGAATCTGTGGAAACATTTTAATCCGTTTCTTATAAATATAAACCTCTGCAGTTAGAGGTTTTTGACTTGTCGGCTTCAACAAAAAAGTTTGCAACAATCCCCAATTACAATTTCCAAAAACCTTATAACAGTCAATGTCAACCTTATAACAGTCAAAAAATAAAAGATTTGAATAGAAGAAATTAATTTTTTTTCTTAGAAATAAACTATTTTGATATTTTGCAGTAATTGCACGACATATGATATAGAGTAGGTTTGTGTCATAAATTATCACACACATGTTCTGTGGTAGATTTGATATTTGTTTGTTGCAAAATTGGATACATATAATTTTGCTTGTAGGTAGCTAATTTTCTTTTTAAATTTGTTCGATATCTGTTTGAAATTAGTTTGTTTTGTTTAAACTAATCTGATACATCAGATTCTACTGGCACACAAAACTGTCTGATCTCGAAATCTACCTATTTCTAGCGGATATACGTGCCGCTTGGACTTTTTTTATATTCGACTAGAAATAAAACGCTTGCAGGAAGGTGTTGTGTTTGCAAAAATTGCAATTTGACCGTATTTGACAACAGCATATAATTTGGATTGATAAATGCAATTAGTTAACATAACAGGACGCTACGCTAAAACAGTGTTTTTTATTGCGAGTGTGAGGTTCCTGAGTAAGGCATTTGCAATTGTGACGCCAAATAAACGAATGTTTTTACGTTATTGTGTTAACTGTTTGTGTGTACTAATGTGTTTTAATTTTAACATACATTTATATGTAAATTTATTTAGCTTTTGAGACCTTTACCTAATTGCTCTTGCTAACTGCCAAATGATACCAATTTTATAATTTCTTTCAACATTTTTGTAAAACTTGTTGTGTATTCTTTGATAATAAACTGAATAATGCTTTATTTATAATTCATTACAAATATATATAGTTACATGTATTATTTAATATTTATCTTGTATGTAATCTAGGTTATAAGCTACAACATAATTCAATGTTAGTATGTTCTAAATACATACTACATCCCCCCCTTACTTTTCTATAATTTTAGTTCGTTATTTAATTCTTAAATTTAATATTTTAATCTATCAGGTGGACGACTGATCCGGCCACTTCTGGTTGTATAATTATTATTATTACATATTCTTTCAATGTTTTCGTTATTTGGTGTTTCGTTAAATAGTGTAACATCATCCTGCGCTCTAAAATTTGTTTGATTGTATTACCTTCTCATATGCGTATTAATATTCTCATATCACTATTATTCTCATATCACTATTTCTTCGCAATCTTTTATTATATTCATCTATCACCCAATAAGACCTTTGCGCGTCACAGAAGCGAGTCAAATAAAATCAAAATAAAAACGAATAATTATATAACCCTTACCCTGTTCACCACGGTAAAATTGATAGTTGATCCTTTAGTTAATTGATCCTTTAATTATAACTCATTTCCACAAATTTTTTTTCCATAATTATGAAATATTATGAAATACTATAATAGGGGAGGTGAGTGTCAAAAAATTAGGTTGATTTTTTAATATTATGTCACATATGTTGATTCGTTAGCGTTTGGAGTGGGTGGGGGCTCCAAATTTGTGAAAAAACCATGTACCTTGCAACTACTTTCTAAATCCTGCAAATTTAAGAGATTATTGATATTAATTAAAAAAAAGTTTTATGATCGTTAGTCACACAACTCCTGTAACCTAACGCGTCAATCACGCGTTGAAGTTGTAAAAAAATGGTACATCGTGAAAGTACTTTATAAAATCTGAAATTCAGTATACAGGTGATGAGTATTATTATAATCACAAAAAATGTAGTCAGTCAGTTTATTTCTGTAACAGATGCCGTCAGTCGCAAATAAATGGTTGCCCTTCCGTAATACGGTGCGCTCAATAAATATTAACATAATATTGAATGAAGTTTCTTTTTTCAATGGATATTCGTTTTATTGCATGTACATTGAAGCTGATCTACTCAATAAGAAGACGGTAAGGACCATTGAAATATATGATATTAAACTTAAATACCAAAATTAATAAAATATGGAGGAGCTGAAATCTCACAGCTCTGAGATATCAAGACTTCGGTCTGGGTTAAGGATTTTGATATAGTTTTCGGCAAAAAACTTTTATGAGGACGTGGTTTTTAGTTTTGTATAGCGATGTATATCAAACATAACTCTTTGTTAAAGCACAAGTATTTTTTTATCTCTGTTTAGAAATTTATTACAAAACTAACACGAAATCAAATGAAAAACGTGATCTACGCAGGTGAAAAAGTCGAAATTTGAACTTGAGCATTTTTGATTTTTCTGAAACTAGGCATATAAGTAGTATAGACAATATAAAAAATAAGACTTATTTTAAATTTTTTTTAAAGTGCATAGTTTGAGCATAGGGGGCACCCCAACATGCATGAAAAATGAAAATTCTGCCAATCTGATGTAACTTTGAAATTAAACTGCTCAAGAACGGCTATACCGATTTCATCAAACATTTTTTTTTGTTTGATAGTTGATTAGTTAGTCCTTTGAAAAAAAAGTAATTAATTGTTTTTATAACTAATTGTTAAATAAAAATATTAAAAAAACTTTTTTAAAGATGGCGCTAGGGTCGAAGATCAATTGGAATTTAATTAATTTTTTTTCTGACAATAGTTCTATCCTTACTCTAAAATATATCAAATTAACTCAGAGGCGTTAATTTTTGTTCTTGAGATATTTAATTTTAAAGATTTTTAGTACGACTGAAATTCGAATTTTTCTTCATTTTTTCAAACAACTTCCATTAACAAAACATTTTAAAATCAATTAAATTTTAACTTTTTTTTTTTAATATAGCTCTAACCTTCCTTTAAAATATATCAAATTTACAAAGAGGCGTTAATTCGTGTTCTTGAGATATTTAACTTTAAAGATTTTTAGTCCGATTAAAATTCTAATGGTTCATTATATTCTCGAACTTCAGTGGTTAAAATTTTTTGATGATATAAATTGCTCGAAAAATAATGAACAATTAAAATATTAATCGGACTAAAAATCTTTAAAATTAAATATCTCAAGAACACGAATTAACGCCTCTTTGTAAATTTGATATATTTTAAAGTAAGGTTAGACTTTAGAGCTATATTTAAAAAAAAATAGTTAAAATTTAATTGATTTTAAAATTTTTTGTTAATGGAAGTTGTTTGAAAAAATGAAGAAAAATTCGAATTTCAGTCGTACTAAAAATCTTTAAAATTAAATATCTCAAGAACAAAACGTTAATATGATACATTGAGTTGAGTTACTCTGAGTTAATATGATACATTTTAGAGTAAGGATAGAACTATTGTCAGAAAAAAAATTAATTAAATTCCAATTGATCTTCGACCCTAGCGCCATCTTTAAAAAAGTTTTTTAAAAGTTTTTATTTAAAAATTAATTATAAAAACAATTAATTAATTTTTTTCAAAGGACTAACTAATCATTTATCAAACAAAAAAAAGTTTGATGAAATCGGTATAGCTGTTCTTGAGCAATTTAATTTCAAAGTTACATCAGATTGGCAGAATTTTCATTTTTTATGCATGTTGGGGTGCCCCCTATACTCAAACTATGCACTTTAAAAAAATTTTAAAATAAGTACTATTTTTTATTTTGTCTATACTACTTATATGCCAAGTTTCAGGAAAATCAAAAATGGTCAAGTTTTCACAACTCTGTCTAGAACACGTTTTTCATCAACATCAATACGAATCCGGAAATTATAACAGATCATAAATTAACATAATTTAGTGAATTTTCACTTCAATCTTTTAAGATGATACACTAAGCAAACTACTCAAAAATCTCTCCATTTAGCGTTTCGAGAAAATATTACAAAATCAAAAATTCATATTTCCTTTAAAATTCCAAAAATATTGTAAAAATTAAATAAAATCAAATTTTTTTCAAAATTCCAAAAATTAAAAAAAAATCAAATATTAAAACCTTTTCTAAATTCCAATAATATTCCAAAAATTCTTAAAAATTCAAACTTGTCCAAAATTCTAAAAATATTGCAAAAATCATTACAATATCAAAAATAGGAACTTTTTTCAAAATTCCAAAAATTATAATAAAATCAAAAATTTAAAATTTTTCAAAATTCTAAAAATGTTCCAAAAATTCTTACAAAATCAAAAATTAAAACTTTTTCCAAAATTCTAAAAATATTGCAAAAATTATTACAAAATCAAAAATACAAACTTTTTTCATAATTCCAAAAATATTTCAAAAACTATAACATATTCAAAAATGTCCATGTCCAATTTCATTTTCAATTACATTTACATCATTAAAACAGCTACATTTTTTTCCAAAAAATTGGCTAAAAAATAAATGAAATCATTTTTTGACATTATTTTTTTGACAAACTTATAATGCCATAATTCTTAATATTAATAATAAAATTTTATGTCATACAAATTATTAATTTTATTTTTCTCCGAAAAATAGGGTAAACTAAATAAAAATCTCTCTTTTGACACACTTGACAACATATTTTTGACAAACTGATAATGCCATAATTCTCAATAATAATAATAAAATTTCATTTCAAACAAATAATAAATTTTATTTTTTTCCGAAAAATTGAGTAAAAAAGTCAATAAAAATCTTTCTTTTGACACACTTGACAACATTTTTTTGACAAACTTATAATACCATAATTCTCAATAATAATAATAAAATTTCATTTCAAACAAATGATTAATTTTATTTTTTTCCAAAAATTGGGTATACTAAATTGGGTAATAGGGTAAACTAAATACAAATCTTTCTTTTGACACACTTGACAACATTTTTTTGACAAACTTATAATGCAATAATCTAGTTTTTGATCTCACATACCAATCCCTACCATCAAGATTTCTCCAAATTCAATGTTCCTACTCGTAATCACTTAAAATGAACGTTTTTTAAGCCAAAAAATATGAAATTTGCTGTTTTTGACACATTTAATGATTTTTTTGACACACTTCCGGTACAGTTATCGAACACAGCGTCCTTTCGGACCTGTCCCTTAAGTATACCTATTTTTAGAAAACACATTTTTTGAAATCCCTATAGCGGTTTTCCCTGCAGCGTAGATGACGGACGGCCGGCCGGCAGACAGACATACATTTTTTTTCTGCTTTTTTTAGAATCAGTAGGTCCTAAAACGTCGAGAAATGCCAAAAAAAGCGGGGTAAGAATTTCACTTTTGGCTCATGAATGTAATACTTAGGTCTTTCAGACCGAAGTAAATCATATACTGATTTTAATAAGTATATTTCAAAAAATTCCTTTTAGTCTTGTGCATGAATCAAAATATGTATATAAAAAAGATTATTCTAATATGAGTCGCTGCAGTTGTTGTAAACATTACTTGAATCATCATTTTCTGGATCAGTTATAGAGATCTGACAATGTCTGTATCAAATGTTCCGATACGGATATTTTGATTAAAATGCTTGGCAATATCAAAAACTTAAAGAGTGGCGTGAAAATTTGGACGGAATGTGGTGTTGGTAACGCATCACGATGCATTAATCTCAGTGAAATTTACGAAGATTTTAAGAATCAACTTTGTCTGCTATTCCAGTTCTGCACGCTTGCACTGGCTGCGATCAAAACCAGCATTTTTCAGAAAATTAAAAAGCGTCCATATAACCTAGTGATTCAGTTCTAAGACTTTCGAACAGCCTTTGCAAATTTAAGCGCATTGAATGACTATAATCGTTCGGATGTCATAACAAAAATTGAGGAATTCGTCTGCCAATTATACAATCAAAAAAAATCTAATTGCAAATCTGCTGAGGACCGGTTCTCTATCGTTGGAATTACTACTCTATACTGCTTTTGAAAGGCAGTTGTACCTCAGTCGAAATGGACCAATCTATCAGGTATTCTTCTAGATCCTCCACACGGCTTGGTGATTCATCCTGCAAGCCCCTGGTGTTTCACAGGAGTTGGAGCCTTTTTGTAGCCTTAAGCCCTGTCCATTCTTACAAGTATATGCAAGCGAAAAGCCCTAATAAGACCTGCAGCCTCGCTGTGGGCGTTGTCCTGAAAGTACTAGTGATACATAACCAAGCAAGCCTTCACTGAAAAAAATAAAGTTAACTTAAGCTAGTTTAAAGCGTTTAAGTTATAACTACCCTGTTTTTGGTTAATTTGTTCAAAATAGGCTATGTTTAATTTAAACTATGCGTGTTTTATATTACAAAACTAGCTAAGTTAATTAATGTTGTGATTTTTTAAGATAACATTGAATGCAAAACTGAAGTGTGATTTTAAACTCAAGTCTGAAAACTGTTAGACCATATGTGAGGCAAATGATAGTGGAATTTTCTGTAGTATTATTAAATGTAAATATATGGTTTTACATATGTAAATAAAAATGTTCATATATTAGGATATTATAACTTTTTTTTAAATTTAACATGCGCGAACGGTTGACATTACTATGCAATATAACAATGAACTGGCTAATTTAAATGATGCAAAGTAAAATCTACTTATGCACCCACTAAATTTTTAGGGTTCATTTCACCGTATTATTTATTTTTTATTTTTTGTTTTAGTTTATTTAGTAATGATTTTGCAACTGAAAAGCAAAACTTTTTTAAAATGGTTTCAGTGAGAGTTTGTTAAATCTTTTTTATAGTAAATAATGGATTGTTAAGGTGTTGTGTGGTCATGTGGTGCAGAGTTAAAAGTATTAAAATATATTTAATAATTTAAACAGTTAATATTACTGCAAATGTGGTATATTATTCTATGTGATATCTTATGTCGTTTTCTTTTTGCCAGAGCAGAAAGAGTGATTTTTTTTTTCATAAAAAGAATATGACAGAATTCGATCTAGTTTTGTAGTTGTGTTTGTGAAACTGCCATTTAATGTTTTAGTAATTAATTGTATTTAATTAAATAATTTGTATTAGTTTTTAATTTAAAACACGATTTAAACATAAGATTTATTGAAACAATAATATTTCACTTAAAAAAATAATAATAACTAAATGGCGTTTTGTTTGTCTACAAATTTTGGGAGATGTGTAAATGTATTTGTGCAGCCCTGTGCAACAACTTGCTCTACGAAAAAATCTAGATTTATTTTCAGAGCAAAAAGAGTGCTTTTTTTTTGTCAAATAGAATACGTAATGTCAAAAGAAATCGATCTAGATCAAAAATGGGCGTGTTTAGAGCAATTTTTTTGGTAAAAAGAAAACGACATTATACTACTTTACTTTAGTAAAAATATACAATACAAACAAAAGAACCAAGGTATATAGGTACGCCGGGGAGGAAGATATGCATTGATTATAAAGACATGCATTGAAAATTGTATGTAAAATTCAACAAACAGTTGTCTGTTTTTCAAAGGACATGTGGTTTGAGTTTGAGTGTATTAACAAAACATGTTTCTTTTAACAATGCTTACAAGCTGTTCGTTGATTTCTGTTGTTAAATAAAATAAATGAAAACTAAAATTATAATAAAATTTGAAGGTGAATGGTTTGAAATTTAGTGGACTTAATGTAAATACCGTAAAAGTGCGATTTGTGAAATATAAACACAGATTTTAAACAATAGTTCAAAAAGTTTCTGTTTGTTTCAAGCAAAATGCGTAAAATGTGTGAAATTATAGTTTTTACCAATTAAATAGTTTAAAAGCTTAATGTCAAACTGAAAAATGTATTGAAAGTGAATCAACAATTTTGTCTTAAAAGATGTCGTCTATAAAGGTAAATTATATTCCTTCAAAATTGTTATCTTTAATTAAAATCATCTAAGGAAACATACAAGTTATAACCTTACTAATTATGTACATCAAAGTTACGCGAAATATTTTGTAAAATAAATGAAAATCGTTTAAAGTTCAAAATTTAATACATGTACCATTTTTATTTTTCAGATTTAAAGTTAGGAGGTTGTTTTGTACCCACGTTGTTGTGTGATTTCCTAACTTTTTTTGTACAAACTTTCAGAATTTGAGCTAAATTTTTAAAAACGGTTCATTGCTTTCAGTAACATTAACAAAAGTTGCCAAACAAAATATTATTAATATTTTTTCCAATATGTATAACATTTATTTATTTTTACTTTATTTATTTTATTTTTACTTACATCTTTTACTAAAAACAAAAAGTTCCGGAGGTTCTATTATTTTAAGTTCAAAGTTATGTTATTCAAATTTCTGTTATTTTAAGCATTTTTTCAAATTTTCCGTTTAACTGAACAGTGAATTTCTAAAAACAATATTAAACAAACAAAATATACTGAATGCAATTAAGTACAATATTAGATTATATATTTATTACAAAATTATTTGGAGATAAAAATATTTGCAAAGCCACTCATATGAAAACAATTATTTTGGAAAATGCTGCAAAACGAGTTTCAAGCATTTCATTCGTATTAGCTTCGCAACGATTTTTGATTTTTTGAGTAAAAACTTCTTTAGGCGAGTTGTGCGATTTTGTACAGGGAAAAATTTATATATTCGAGTTATAGTCACACTAAATAAATATTAAATTTAAATAAATATTGAGAGTTAAAATAAATTGTAATTATTTGTTATATTCTTATTTTCTTGATTTATAATTTGTTTCTTTTTTATTGAATTAAATTTTTGATTTTTAATAACAGTATGTACGTGTGGTATAATAAGCAAAGATTTTGTTGTAATTTAAGTTATATAGAAAAAATTGTTTATGTCATATTTGATTTGTGTGTTTTTCTTATACTTTTTAATATATAAAATGCAATTGATAGTACGAATAACCTAAGTATTGTTGAAATTACTTTATAATATATAATAAATAATTTTATTCTCGTTCTTTTGGTTTATATTTTCGTTCTTTCTTTTTATTAAATATTCTGATGTTTTCTCAGTTAATAACAGTGTGTAAGTGTGATAAAATAAGTAAAGATTTAGTTCTATTTAGCCGATAAAAACACAGCTATCTCACAGTTTTAAGCTTTCACTTCTGTCGGCAGTCCTCAAGACTGTCTCCTTTTTTTTAAATCCAGGTTTCGGGTTTAACACGTTTATGTCTTAAAATTTTGGTGCAAAAACTCAATATTTGAAAAGAAATTTTAAAAAAATTAACTACAAATTGATAGCAACTCTTGAAATCTGTATTTTCGGTAGAGTGCCTCGGTAGAGTTTACACAATAATAGAATAATAGCAAATAGCTACTAAACTATTACGATATTAACTGATATAATAATACTGTTTTACTATAACAGATAGTTATTTGATATTTATGATTTTGATCTATATTATAATGTCCGAATTCTAGTCGTTAAACTTATCCTTAACATTACCCTAAACTTTTCGGTAACGCAAGACCCTATGAGTTTGACGTTTGATTTTACATTAATTTTGGGTTTATGATGAATTTTATAAATCTGTCAATTCTTTTTGTTTGTGCTCAAAGCTATCGCGGCACTCGTCATC
>CAVNZG010001256.1:0-16100 GCA_963693315.1 Diogma glabrata
CTGGAAAGAAATTTAAGTCCAATGATGAAGTAATCGCTGAAACTGAGGCCTATTTTGACGAGAAAGAGAAATCGTACTATAAAAGTGGTATAGAAAAGTTGGAAAATCGCTATACTCGTTGTATCGCCCTCGAAGGCAACTATGTTGAATAAAAAAATCGAGTTTTGTCAAAATGTTGTTTTTTTCTTACTTATCCTACGGACTTATTGAACGACCTGTTATATGGAAGGACTGAATAGAAATAAAAGATTTTAAAAAGATGTTTATTAAAAATAATGGTGAAATGTCACAATTCCAATCCTATAAAATATTTTTTCCATGAAACAGTGTGATATTCGTCTTAATCTCTCTTTAGAAAATTAATTATAGTTTCCCGTTCTATTTTGGCTAGAAAAAAAGATGAAAAAGACTAATGGAGAGTCAGCTTAACACAGCATTTTAGGTCAGGCTAAGACGTCCAACAGGCATTCAATTTCCTTATGATCAAACTTGAAAAGCCACATTTTAACATTTGTTAAAAATTTAGATAACACACGAATTTCCCTAAAATCGGAAGGTAACTTGTTAAACAAGCTAGGTGCTACAATATTATAAAATTTACAAAAGTGTGTAGAGCCAGATCGTGGAATCACTGCAATATTTCTGTTATTAACTCGTAGGTTGTAATTAGATATGTCTCTATATTGATAGTAACCACCACGAATAAAAAAGGCCTTTAAAGTTTTGAAATAGTATAAATGTTTGACCGGTAGAATACTTAATGTGCTGAACAAGACAAAGCTGTTATCTCGACGTTTTTTTTACAAATGATTCTAACAACATGTTTCTGTGCAATGAGCAGCGGTTGAATTTTATTATAGTAGGAGCCACCCCAACAAACTATACCATATTGCAGTTTAGATTGCACCAAACTGTGATAAATCATAACAAGTAATTGTTCCGAACAGTATTTGCTTAAATGGTAAAAGTTCCGCACAATATTTCTAAAATAATTGTTTATACTATCGGAATGGTAAGACCAGTTTAATTTACTATCAATTAGTATGCCCAGATATTTAAATGTATCAACAATTTCTACATTAAAGCAATTTGGGGAACAATTCATATTTGCACAGAATGATTTACTAATTATTGAGGGGCAACAAGTACTACAGGCTTCCAAAAACTGTTTACAACCAGAAGAATGAAATACAAAATTGTAATCAATTCGTGGGTTACGGGAAATGTTAAAGAACATTAATTTTGTTTTATTACTTAAAAGTAGTTTATGATGATCAAACCAAACCCTAAGCATATAAAGGTCAAACTCAATATCAGATACCAGATTAAATAGATTAGTACTAGCATAAGCACATGCTAAATCGTCGGCAAATGCAAAAACATTAGATTTAAACTGAAGCTTTAGTAACCAGTTTACAAAAATTAAAAGCAAGATTGGGCCAAGAACTGAACCTTATGGTACACCAATACTTATTGTTTTCAGCTCACTGTAACAGTTGTTAATTTTTACTCGTTGTGTTCTGGAACTAAGATACGAACTAAACCAATCAAAGATAAATCCTCTGAAGCCAGCTTTATAAAGTTTTGTTAACAGTAAGTTATGATCCACCATATCAAAAGCTTTCGTAATGTCTACAAAAAGTGCAGCAGTATTATTCTTTTTGTTAATATCTTCATATATCTTACTGCAGAAGCTTAGAAGTGCGTCTTCAGAAGATCTACCCTCCCGGAAACCGATCTGTTTTTTGCTAAAAAAATTCGTTTTATTTAAGAAATCTAAAATTCGCTTTTTAATTGCTTTTTCAAACAGTTTAGAAAATGAAGGTAAAATCGAAATCGGCCTGTAATTGTTAATATTACTGCGCTCTCCTTTTTTGAAAATAGGAACAACTTCAGCAGATTTTAAAGCAGAAGGAAAAATGCCCGTATAGATGCTTTTATTGAAAATGTAGGAAAGAACATCAACAATATTGAGTAAGATTTTTTTTATTATAGAAATTGATATACCATCACAAGAACATGAATTAGAATTTTTCATTGTAAGAATTATATTATGTAATTCAGAAGGCAAAATTGGATCATAACAGAAGCTAAGGCACTGATCAGTGTCTTCAAAAAGAACAGAATTGTAGTGATCACAATTAGATGTTGAATTACTAGTTCTTAGGTTTTCAGAAATGGAAACAAAATAATTATTCAAGGAATTAGCAATTTCGACAGAATCTGAAATTTGAGAATCATTTATTTCTAGCTCAAAATCGATGTTTCTATCAGGTTGCCTATTTAATATATTGTTAACCACTCCCCACTGACCCTCTGTATTTCCTTTGTTTTTGTTTAGTTCATTTTTAAAGTAGTTATCGCGACACCTAGGGATTTCAATTTTTAGTTCATTGCATAATCTTAAAAAATAATTTTTGAGTCTAGAGTTATGAGGATGCTTGTTTAACTTTTGTCTTAACTTGTTCTTTTTACAATTTTTTTTTAATAATTTATCCGACAGCCATGGCTTAATTTTCTTAATTTTATACTTAGGAGTAATCTGGCAGCTTTCATTTATATTATTTTTCAAAATTTTTAAAAAATTATCATAGGCAGCCGAAATATTGTCTTCAGAATAAACGGCATCCCAAAACTCATGTAATAATAGAGTATTTAATTTCTCAAAATCAATATGTTTAGAATATTGTGGTGGATCGTTGGTTTTATTTACAACAGTTTTAGAAATTTTTGTTAGTATTAAGCTTGTAATACAGTGATCAGTGATTTGAAAATCGAAGGTAGAACTTTTAAAAGAAAACTTCTCATTAACAAAACGAACAAACATATGATCCAGACATTTACTAGAAACAGTACGAGTAGGCTCATTTACAACACTATCCAGACCATTAGTTGCCATTAAAAACCGATATTTATCAACAATCTGTGCAACTAATCTCTTGGACAAGTTCGCGAACTGGCCATTTAGGGGGACCATTTAAGCGCCTAGAGCCTTAAAAGTCGAATAATCTAAGGCGTTATAACGGCCGTTTGAATCGTAATGTTTAAATAAAATTCATAAATATTGAATATTTGAACCTTTTTTTATCATTTTTTTTCACATGTTCCTGTTCATTTCACAGGTTCCTTAAAAATCAGCTGTTTTAAAAATTTACTAAGCTTTGTTGTCCTTGATCTAGATGAAAATAACCAAGCTCACATTTGAAAACTTTTGCACACGTAGGTACAATATAAATCTTTACCGAATTTAAAAAAAAATTATCCAAGTCCAGGGATTGCGACCGGTGTTGAAACGAATACAAACGCAAACGGCCCTGCTTTCTTCATTTTTGAGTTTATATAGTTTAAACTCCTATTTTCTTTTAGATACACTTTTTATTTATAACCTCAGAGACTTTCAGCTTTCTAACCCAAGAGGTTCCAATGAAATTAGCGTTATACTAACATAATGCACGACAGTCTCACACCATACAAATACAACAACAAATCAAATAAGAAATAATAAATAAATTTTCTTTTGTTTCTGTTTCATTTATTTAATTTTTAATTTTTTTCGCAAAAATTTAAATAAAAAGAAAACAAAGTCATTATTCTTTTGAATTAAGAAATATTTTCTTTTAGATCCAATAAATATATATTGATTACACGTTTACAAAAGTTTTCCTAAATTGATAGATATTTGTATTTTTTGAGGTGTAAAAAATCTTTGATAATTTTTGATTATAAATTATGTGTGGTGGTATTGTAGGTGTGACGTAGTGAGGACGTTAATTTGCTCCTTTGTGGATTTGTTATTAAAAGTAGGATATGTTATTACAAGCAGTTTTACCCAAATTACATAAAACTGTTCCGAAATTGCACTGATAAAGTAGTATCGGTTAATGCATTTAATTTGGTTCGATAGTTTTTAGGTAGATTTCATAAAAATCTACCTATTGCAATGTCCGTCATCTCGGAATTTCGGAAAAATTTTGATGCCAAACCACTATATATGTACAGCGGAGGCGGAAAAACAAAAAAAAAATTATATATATTATATATATATATATATATATATATATATATATATATATATATATATATATATATATATATATATATATATATATACCTAGACCAAAAATTTTTTTAAACGTGTTGCGGCAAACAATCTCTTGGATAAGTTCGACAACTGGCCATATCGGGGTACAGGTTAAAAGTCTAGAGCCTTAAAACTGTCAAAAACAAAGCGTTATAACGGCCGTTTGGGGCAAAATATGTAAACAAAATTTATAAATATTAATTATTTGAACATATTTCTATCATTTTTTAAAAAGCCTGACATCTGCAATAAAAGGCTCTTTAGCTATCTGCAATAAACTGTGTGAAGTACAACGGCATTTAGCGGCACTCTCACGGTCGTATTTTTTCACTTACGCTAAAAGTATTTTCTGGGTATGTTGCGGCAAACAGTCTCTTGAATATGTTTGGCAATTAGCCATATCAGGGTACAGGTTAAGTGACTAGAGCCCAAAAAATGTATAAAATAATGTTTATTTTTAAAGTTTGTTTAATACTTCTGTTTTTAATTAGTGTTTTTTATAAAGTAATCAGATAAATCCGATTCTAATTGCACACATAACTGTCTGATCCTGAAATCTACCAATTTCTAGCGGATATACCTGCCGCTCGGACTTTTTTTGGATTATTCTGATTCTACTTAAATTTTTATTTAATCTAATCTGACACATATAATTCTATTTGTACACAAAACTGTCTGATCCCGAAATCTACCTATTTCTATCGGATATACCTGCCGCTTGGACTTTTTTTTAATATGAATTGAGTTTTAGGTCAATTGTTTTTTATTAATTGGTAAGATTTTGTAAGATATTGAGATAATAGTTTGGGGAGTTGTTGTAGGAAAACTCTGTAATTGGCCGTGCATTCGCCAGCTAGCAAAACTATTAGATATATCGAGTTATTGCCATAACCTACCATATCGTCTCGGCTAAATTTTGTTGATATATCTCTTGGCTCCAAATCTGTTCCATCCTCTTCGTCATCTAAAATTATAAGCTTTTTTTAGTTTCACCAATATTTTATTTTGTTTCAACAGTAACTATACCATCATTAAGTATTAATTTCCCACGATTTTTGCTATCAATTCTAAATGACTCTATCTTCGGCATGTTTGTGTAACGACCATCTTTGTATATATCATTTATCTTCTTAACTCCCTTTTCATCATCTTCAAGTGCATGGTGTAGAGCTACCATTAAACGATCCAATAAAAGTGCTGCTCGCTTCGGAACAATCAGCTGTAAATATTTAAACAATAAAAAATTTGGTTAATAACTTTTTAGAGCTCAATAGTTGCATCATGCAAGGTTTACTTATTAAACTGTTTATAATAAAGAAGTAAATATTTTATTTGACTTAAAAGATAATAAATGTTTGTAAACATCATTTTTTATATTGCCATAATATTTCTTTAGCACATTACACATATAGATAAATGCTTGATTTTCATTTCTAAATTATCAAAAACTGTGCTTTTACAATGTTTGACGAAGACCCCATTAATTTTAATTTACTATACATACAAGATGTTTTATTTTCTTTTATTTTCACTCAAATAAAATGGTGTGTTTGTTAAAATAATTAAAATAAAATTAAAGTTTTCCATTGTTTTGATGTGACTAAAATTCTTGTGTAAAATTATGAAATTCGTGATCTAGGCGATCGATGCTGAACCCGACTATTTTTGATCGCCCTCATAGTGATACATATAGCTACGCATAAAGGGATTAGTTTTTGTTGATATGTAATTTAATTTTATTTATTTTTGATCTCCCAGGTGTGAAAAGCCTTGCGTTCTCCAGTCCCTGCTACTACCATATGAGCTAACGTGAGATGTCAGCTACCACTGCCAATGGCAGTGAGATATTATTGGCCAATGTCATAAATATTTTAGGTGTGGTGGTAGATGAACTCTATTCAGTCAATTATCACTCTCAATCTTAGTTAGGGAGTATTCCTTCATGACGGTTTCGATATTGCTTGCTCGAAGAAATGAACCTTCATATAACGCTGTACATGTTGGCTTTAGTCCTTGAGGACGATCGTGCGTTACTCGATAAAAGAATATGCCACTAGCACTAAGATTATTGGCAATCCTATTTTAATTTTGTTCGTGCAAATTTTAAAAAGAAATTGCTTTTTTTCTATGATATAGCAACCGAAAAGTCTATTTTCATCACGTTTAATGCCCTGTAAAAATGGTTTTCTTTTTCGACAGTGTAAAAAGAATAACAAATTGTGGTTGCTATGGTTTTTCATATAATTTTACAAAGTTTTTTAAACAACGCAACCATGAAAAAATAGAATATGAATTTTTAATGTTATGTTGTCGATTTCCAACTTTGTAATATATAGTAAATATTGATTCTATATATACTATCATAGAAAAAATTGCATTTCTTACGCGAAATAAAACGGAAAAAATTGCATTTCCTACGCGAGACCGTAAACATGTCTCCCTCAACAAACATGTCTCACTTAACAATGTTTTCATCTCTTGTAGGAAAATATACTATTATTTCTTATAACTTCGGTCTGATTCTGAAAAACTTAAGTATTGCATTCTCGAAAAACAAATGAAATTCTTATCTTCACTTTTTTGGCATTTCTCGACGTTTTAGAACATAACGGTTCTAAAAAGGCAAACCGCAACCGACGAAATCTAGAAAACCGCTCTAGAGATCTCAAAAATTTTTTTTTCTTAATATAGGTATAACGACGACACACTAACGATAACTGTACCGGGAGTGTGTCGTCAAAAATCGTCAAGTGTGTCAAAACAAGGAAATGCATATTTTTTGCTTAAAAAACGTTCATTTTAAGTGATTACGAGTAGGAACATTGAATTTGGAGAAATATTGATAGTCGCGATTGGTATGTGAGACCAAAAACTAGATTATTGAATTAGTTTGTCAAAAAAATATTGTCAAGTGTGTCAAAAGAATGATTTTCTTTTATTTTTTTGCCCAATTTTTTGGATAAAAAGAAAATTAATTATTTGTATGACATATACGAATCACACTCCAAAACACATATAAGAGAAAAATGGTGTGTTTTACTGAGAAAAATCCAAAATAAACTTTAATAAAATTATATATAACAAAATCAAAAATACAAACATTTTTCAAAATTCTAGAAATACATATTCCAAAAATTATTACAAAATCAAAAATTGAATCTTTTTCCAATCTTCTAAAACTATTTCAAAAAGTCGAAATTAAAAAGAATTTTTCCAAAATTCTAAACACTAGGAAGGCCCGGCGTGCTTCGCTACGCTTATAAATAAAGTTTTTGCGTAGACATTTTGTTGACGTAGAAGCAATGATTTCAAAAAGTGGTAATGAGAAATGCTAGCATATAATTTTTAATTTTTCTTTTTAAATATATGAATGAAAAATAATCAGAACTCTAGCTGATCAGTTCGGATATATGAAAAATTAGCGATCAAATAAGTTTTCAAGTAAGCTTATTTTATCTCTAACTTATTTGATCGCTAATTTTTCATATATCCGAACTGATCAGCTAGAGTTCTGATTATTTTTCATTCATATATTTAAAAAGAAAAATTAAAAATTATATGCTAGCACTTCTCGTTACCACTTTTTGAAATCATTGCTTCTACGTCAACAAAATGTCTACGCAAAAACTTTATTTATAAGCGTAGCGAAGCACGCCGGGCCTTCCTAGTTAATTTTAAAGCATGAATAGAACACATTGAAATTTCATCTATAATAATGATTGATGCATTATTAATATATGTGCCATGTACACTGTTTGGAGTTATATTTGGCATTGAATTCTCTAATAATGGAATTGGTAATTTGAAAACATTATGCAAAGTTCGCCCCCCAATCAAAAGAGTTGATGCAATACCACTGAAGGCAGTTACAATACACGAAAGATTTAGTGAATTAAATTTATGAATGATTGCCGTTTGAACAAAAGTTTTGCCACAACCTGCATGAGCTGTCAAGAAAAAAAGCTAAAGCATTCGGAGGAACATTCAAACCACAGATAAATGCAAATAATTGACGAAACTGTTTTGGTGATTGAATTTCTGAAGCTTCAAGTAAACATTCACGCTATTCATTATCATTTGTTGCAATACCTCGAGCTTCACATGCTGCAACAAAAGTAGGGTAGGGTACACCTTCATACATACGTAGATCAAAAAAAGATTTTGGACCACGAACATGCAACAGAAGTAAACGCATATGAAACAATTCTATATCTTTTGGAGTAACCATATATAATCGAGCAACAACTTTATCAGCCCCACGTTGTCTTCTTTTCCACGATTTACTTTGGTCATACCAAACATAATTAATTCTGTATACAAAAACTCATTAGCTAAATTATCAATGGAATTCAAATGGAAAAATGCTAACAATTTTGTTCTTGATACATTTGCGACTGTGCCAGCCACATTACCATTCCTGATATAAACATTTTGTCTATTAGGCAAATGACAATCAAGTCGAATAATTGTATGAGATTGAAAATGCATTGGAAATTCAAATATGCGCCAAGCAGCTTCAGTCGAACCAACATACCGTCCATTCAAAAAATCTTGAATTTCATTTCCCACAATCGCATCATCATTATTCACTGCATTCTCTCCATTCACTCTCAATTCAACATTGGCAGAATCATACTCTTTATATACATACTTGTAAACATATTTCACACTTTTAACAGTCGTACATATTTCCACGTTAATATGACAATTGAATTTTGCAAGAAGATAAATATTATACGGAACAACATATCTATTATCAAGAGATGCACCACGTACATCAACACTCATACCATTATCACGTCGACGGTACAAAGGATAACCATTCACATATTCTTTAATATTTTCAGAAAAAGGTTTTGGAAAATTATTACTACATTTACCACTCTCATACAAACAGAATTGGGATTTAGAGCACCACATGGTTCATGCATCATATGACGTTTCACATATTCATGTAATTTAGGAAAAAGAATGGGATCAGGGATTTCAGTACATACAAATTTATTAATCATTTCATTTCCATCAATTCTATCTTCATCTGACAAATTTAACAAAATTCATCATTTTTAAAAATAGCAACCACATCAGTTTGAACAGCATCATTAAAACGACGAATATCACATTCTCTGTTAACTTTTATAACCATTGACACATCAGCAGTAACATTCTCAGGTCTTTCACAAAATTCATGCATTGATTTAAAAGAACGAACAAAAGGATTCACACGATCTAACTCAAAACCTATCTTACGCATAAGAAAAAATTCGAAATGAAATTTAAAACATAGAAAAACAATATGTACGTTTATTCACATTCAAAGAAATAAATATACTAACAGCTGAGAAAAAATTAAATATAAAAAAGAATAACAAAATAAAGTTTTAAGTTTCGTTTTTGTTGTTCGTTGTTCGATAGCAAATATATTTTTATATGTATGTAAACTTATAATGCATATGTATAGAAAAAGTTTTCCGTATATAATAACTTTTTTATTTATGATCCGATTTGTTTGAATCCGGATCCCAATATAGGTTACACTAATATCAGTTAGCTGTGAAAATTTGAATTGAATCCATCTGCGAATAAAAAAGCCTTATGCTCCACAAAGTTTTAATCTAGCGTATTAATATATAAGATATCGCAAAGATTATTA
Source organism: Diogma glabrata (assembly GCA_963693315.1). Taxonomy (NCBI): domain Eukaryota; kingdom Metazoa; phylum Arthropoda; class Insecta; order Diptera; family Cylindrotomidae; genus Diogma; species Diogma glabrata. The sequence goes on from CAVNZG010001256.1 coordinate 9,735, forward strand.
CAAAATCAAAAATACAAACTTTTTCAAAATTCCAAAAATTATAATAAAATCAAAAATTGAAACTTCTTCAAAACTCTAAAAATATTCCGAAAATTTTTACAAAATCAAAAATTGAAACTTTTTTCAAAATTCTAAAAATATTACAAAAATTATTACAAAATCAAAAATTCAAACTTTTTGCGAAATTCTAAAAATATCGTAAAAAACATAAAGAATCAAAAATACAAACTTTGTTCAAAATTTCAAAATATTCCAAAAATTAGAATAAAGTCAAAAATTTAAACTTTTTCAAAACTAAAAATATTCCGAAAATTCATACAAAATCAAAAATACAAACCTCTTTTAAAATTCCATAAATATTCCAAACATTATTACAAAATCTAAATTTTCTATGTCCATTTCATGTTCGATTACATTTCATGCCATACAAATAATTAGTTTCATTTTTTCCAAAAAACTGGTTAAAACAAAATGAAAAGCATACTTTTGACAAACTTTTTTTTTTATGGCGATCATGCTCCATGTAGGAGCGTTGCCAAGCTAATCAGCTTCGAATATTCACCACGGTCATTCGCAACAGCGACATAGTTACCATGGCAGCCGATTTTTTTAAGTTCCTTTATTACAAGCGTCTGCCATTGCAGTCGTGGTCTACCTCGCGGTCGCTCACTCCCTGGGGTACTAACGTCCCTTTTTTAATCATTCCAGACTATGAATCGGCTCGTAGAACATGCTCAAACCAAGCAATCCTGTTGGAATGGATACAACCTATTATATCTGGACCCTCAAGAAGGTCTCTGATCTCAAAGTTATATCGCGTTCTGTACTCTCCGTCGTCTGTCTTAAGTGAACCAAAAATGTGGCGTAGGATCTTACGCACAAATACAGATAAATGTGATTCGTCATTTTGTGTAGAGTCCACGTTTGTGACCCATGGACATACATGACAACCGGTCTAATCAACGTCTCGTATAACTTGAGTTTGGTGTTAGTTGGTACATATGGTGATCCAAGGAGAGGCTTAATTGAATAGAAAGTTTGATTACCTACAACGATTCGAGCTTATATATCTGTAAGTATGCTGTTGTTCGAATCAAACATGGATCCCAAATATTTAAAAGATTCAACTCTCTCAATTCGTTCATCGCCGCACTCGCACATCAAATCTTTTTTCTCAGCCTCCCTTGAAACATTCATATTGGTTTTATCGTAGTTAGTTTTAAGACCAATCTTTCTAGTACCACTCTCAAGCGACTTGAAAGTCTCACGTAAGCGATCATCTGTACTGAGTTTATTGACAAGATGTTGTTGTTAGTCGGTAGTTTCTTTTGACGGCACACATATTCCAAGGCTAAATTAAAGAATATAGGAGAGATATCATCACCTTGTCTTAAACCGAAGTCGACTTTAAAAAACTTTGATATTTCGTTCTCTACTCGTACACAGCATTGTGAGTTCTGTACTGTCATTTTGCATAGTGATACCAGTTTACCAGTTATTCCCATTGACACCAGAGCAGACCATAGAGTCTCGCGCTCGAGAGAGTCGTAGGCCTGCCTGAAATCAATGAAGAGTTAGGGCACAGGTATGTTAAACTCTCAATACTTTTCCAAAATCATCCTTATCGAGGCAAAATTATCCTTGACAAACTTATAATGCAATAATCTAGTTTTTGGTCTCACATACGAATTGCGACCATCAAGATTTCTCCAAATTCAATATTCCTACTCGTAATCACTTAAAATCAACGTTTTTTAAGGAAAAAATATGCAAATATTTTGACACCCTTGACAATTTTTTTGATTTACTTCCGGTACAGTTATCGAACAGTCCTTTCGGCTCTTACCATTGAGTGAGTATACCTATTTTAAGAAACAAACATTTTTGAAATCCATTCAGCGGTTTCCTAGATTTCGTGGGTTGTGACGGCCGGTCGGCAGACAGAAATACATTTTTTTGATTTTTTAGAATCAATAGGTCCTAAAACGTCGAGAAAGCCAAAAAGGTGGGGGTAAGAATATACATTCAAATAACATCTAGAATTTAATCAGTGTTAGTTACAACAACTAGTTGGAAATTGTCTTCCAAACTCGTAGATCACAAATTATACATTCAAGGCTAACTTAGTTAGAGTATCATAAACATGTGTTCGTAGAATTAATTAGACTAAAAAATACACTAGAATTGGGTAGGTAATTGAATTACAACAAACAGAAATACCTAATTAGAAAAAACTAAACTTAAAGTAGTTAAATAATGATGAAATTTCAACTTTGAAATATCATCGCCTCGGTAGTTTTTCTCTGAGAAAAATCCAAAATATACTTTCGAATTGAAAAATTCAAAATAACTTAAAAATAGCTTGAGTTAAGTCTTAAAAAATCTCTAATATATAATTCAAAATTGTTCAATATTCGAATCTAGTGAATTAAAAATTACATGAAATGTAAATTGAACATGAAATTGGACATGGAAATTTTGTTATAATTTTTGGAAAATTTTTGGCATTTTGGAAAAAATTTGTATACATGATTTTGTTATAATTTTTGCAACATTCTTATGAGTTTTGAAAAAAGTTAAAATTTTTGATTTTATTATAATTGTTGGAATGTTTTTAGAATTTTGAAAAAGTCTGTATATTTGATTTTGTTATAATTTTTGGAATATTTTTAGAACTTTGGAAAAAGTTTGAATTTTTAGAATTTTGATAAAAGTTTCAATTTTTGATTTTATAATAATATTTGGTATATTTTTAGAATTTTGGAACAAGTTTGTACTTTTGATTTTGTTATACTTTTTGCAATAGTTTAAGAATTTTAGAATAAGTTTCAATTATTTATTTTCTTATAATTTTTGCAATATTTTTAGAATTTTGAAAAAGTTTCTTTGGGATATAATTAGAATTTTGACAAACGTTTAAAATTTTGATTTTATATTAATTTTTAGAATATTTTTAGAATTTTGAAAAAGTTTAAATTTTGGATTTAATTATAATTTTTTGAATTTTGAAAAAAGTTTGTATTTTTGGTTTCGTTATAATTTTTGTCATATTTTAAGAATTTTTAAAAAAGTTTCAATTTTTGATTTTCTTATAATTTTAAGTAGATTTCATATAAAAATCTACCTATTGCAATGGGCTTCATCTCGGAATTTCGGAAAAATTTTGGTGCCAAACGACTATGAATGATAAGCGGATACGGAAAAACAAAAAAAAATTTATATATATATATATATATATATATATATATATATATATATATATATATATATATATATATATATATATATATATATATATATATATATATATATATATATATATATATATATATATATATATATATATATATATATATATATATTCAAATATTAATCGTTATTTAAATTATGCATTCTTTAAAATTTGCGCTTCCTTTAAAATCTCACGGTTCTAAGCGTAAACTTACACCCTTTCAAAAAAAATAAACAACCTTAAAAGAGATTAGACGTGTTTTTGTTTAATGGTTCAAATATTTTTTTTCCAATTAATTTTAATTAATTTTTTGATTTTTTCTTTGGTATCAAATCAATTTAATTTATTTTAATAGTTTTCTTCCTTGTTATCTAAATATTGTGTGTTATTTATATTTTCCATAAGTTTTAATATCAGAGTGTTACAAGACTTCCAATTCTGTTTTTTACTAATATTCGTTGTTTCGGAATAATAATGGAAGATAATTGTCTGAAGTGCAATAAAGAAATTCAAGACAATCAGGAATACATATTATGTGATAATTCTTGTGGAGGTGTTTATCCATTGATTCCAATGTTCGTGCATTGGAATCACTAAAACAACGGCTAAAATATTTAAAGATTTTAAACAAATAAAATATGTTTGTGAAATATGTGAATCGGAACCTAGCGAAAATTTAAAGAATAAAATGAAATTGATGTTAAATTATAATATGCAAAATTGATTTAAAAACACAGGAGAATGGAATACTGTTAAATGATGTCATTGAACTTGAAAAATCTTTAAAAAAAACTGTCGATGAAAATATGTATTAAAATTATGTTCGAAAAACCAATTACGGGAAATATACATGATAAAAATATAAGCCTTGATAATATTTTAGAAACCGTATTTGTGAATGGGAATAATTTTACATCTTTAGAAAGAAATAATAATAATAATATTAATTCAACTAACAACAAAACTGCTGTTATCTAGATTCAATTTCGATTGTGACACCTGAATCAAACAGTCAAACTTTAAGCTCAGATACACCTATATCAATATCTTTAAATGCATCAGTACCCATATCTTCACAACTATCTTCAGATACATCTTTAATCCAGCCAACACAAACATCTGCAAATACAACAACTTTTTCTTCTGCAATTAAAACAGCTAAATCTAAAAAATTGACAATGAAAAAGAAGAATGTTGTCAAAGGTGTTAGATTTAGCACAAACGCAACAACAGCATTTATAAATCCATTGCAGCTTGCTCCACAATCAGCTTCTTCTCAGTCAGCTTTCAAAACGGGTTCAATCACAAATTAGTTTCTTCCAATTTATGGCAAAGAGGTACTGTTATTAAACCTTTTATTGATAGCGCACCTAGTCCTGTTGATCCTGCAAATAATACGATTAATGCAACAAATTTTCGAAATCGTGCCCACAATAACTGGATAAGATAAGAATTTATTACCACAACATGTCAGGAATGAGGTCTTCAAAAACAATGGAAAAAAACTTTTTGAAGAGATGCGGATTCTTGTTACTATGATGTAATTGTTATCACAGAAACATGGCTTCAAAGTCAACATCTTACTACTGAGTTATTACCAAAAGGTTGGTCTATATACCGTAAAGACAGATCGAAAATTGATCATTCTGGTGCTCTTGGGGGTAGCGTTTTCATTGCAGTAAATGACAAATTCAACAGTCAGCCAGTAAATCTCACATTTTCTGGCGACAATTTGTATGATATAGTGGCTTGCAGGTTGGAGTTGAATGATAAACATCTTTACATCAGTTTTTTTACATCCCTCCTTCATCCAACGAAGCGCAATATAGTAGCTTGGCAAACAGTATTATCGAAGTTAACGATAATTTGTCAATCAATGATGACATCTTTATCTTTGGTGATGCTAACATGAGTCAACTTATATGGACTCCAAGCGAAACGCAACACGACTTATTTGATCCTTCAAACATCAATGATACCTATTATCAATTTCTGGCATCAGTATTATCTCTTGGCTACTGCCAAATTTCTTAGTTTCAAAACTGTGTTGGTAATGTATTAGATATTATTTTTACTAATGTAACTTCGAATTTTTTATTCGATAAAGCTCTTTTAACACTTACATCTAAGACAAGCATTTATCATAATATTTTATCATTAGAATATCGTTATGAAATGAATTCTTTGAATAATTTTATTATAATATTAAAACTACAGTTTTTGACTTTGAAAAAGCTGACATTATTAATTTAAATCATGAATTAACAAAAATTTCTATTTTAGACTATTATATAGAGAATGAAGCTAATCAAGCTTGTGGTAATTTTTGTAGAATATTTTTAGATCTTTTGAATAAATATGTACCTTTGAAAATCATAACAAATCTTACATGTCCTGCTCGTTTTGATTGTTTAAGAATGTTGCGAAACAAACGCAATAAAGCATATAGACAGTATAAAAGGACAAGGAAGGATTCGGATTACGAAGTATTCATTGGTCTGAGTGAAAAATTTAAATTGGATGAAATCCATGCCTTCAACTTACATAAGGAGAAAATTGCATTACAAATGACTGAAAATCCTAAAAGGTTTTGGAATTTTATAAACGACTAGGAATCGCCCAGTGGTCGAAATTCGGCCATTGTAAATAGAAATTGTAAATAGACCACCTAACCAAATAGCTACAACACATTATTACTTCGGTCTGAAAGACCTAAGTATTACTATTACATTCATGAGTTCAAAGTGAAATTCTTACCCCCACTTTTTTTTGGCATTTCTCGACGTTTTAGGACCTACTGATTCTAAAAAAGCAGAAAAAAATGTATGCCTGTCTGCCGGCCGGCCGTCCGGCCGTCACAACCGACGAAATCTAGAAAACCGCTGGACGGATTTGAAAATTTTTTTTTTCTAAAAATAGGTTTACTCAACGGAAGAGCTGAAAGGATGATGTGTTCGATAACTGAACCGGAAGTGTGTCAAAAAAATCATCAAGTGTGTCAAATCAAGGAAATTTGCATATTTTTTGCTTATAAAACGTTCATTTTAATTGATTACGAGTAGGAACATTAAATTTGGAGAAATCTTGATGGTCAGGATTGGTATGTGAGACCAAAATCCAGATTATTGCATTAT
>CAVNZG010001257.1:0-74330 GCA_963693315.1 Diogma glabrata
CTTGGCTCCCTGTATTAAGCAATATCACTCCACCCGCACTCAGACGCTCACATGCGCTCATGCGTGAACATAAAAAGGTAACAAACAACATCACGTTACTCTTGCACGAATATTACGGCGACCATACTCGTTGTCGATTGAAGTCAAGAAAACCTCCACATAAAACTGCCAGCAACCTGCTGGCAACTAATTTTAATATCTTGGATGCCTGGGATTCCTCCTGGCATTATTACAACACACCTGGCCTTTCTATTACTAACCCGATTTCTACCCAACCTGGTTTCGATTTGCCACGTCATACCTGGACTACATTAAACCGAATCATGGACGAAGAACGAATCATGGAGGTTGTGCTGATTCGTTCTACAAGTGGGGAATTTCACAGTCCCCTCAATATGACTGCGGCGCTCCACAACAAATCATAAAACACATTGCAACTGTGTGTCCAATTCGACGATACAATGGCAACATCTCAGACATCCATTTGGCAACTCCCGATGTAGTAGCATGGATAGACTCACTCGATGTAAACATCTAATGTTCAAATGTACTGCCCAATGCTCAAATATTTTACTTTTTACTTTTTAACTAAAAGACGCGCAATCAAATTGTTTGTAAGCTCATTTCATGTGTATTCATGTTTTGATTTAGGTAGATTTCATAGAAAAATCTACCTATTTTAAGTTTTATTTTTATTTTTTAATGTGTCATAAAAACCATACGCTAAATAAATAACTAGTTGATATGGTCACTAGATTTCATTTGAATGTATATTTTTGTATAAACAAAAGGCAATGTTTATGTATGCTCGACTGGTTTAGAATGTTTAATTCACTAGACTTGAATTTTGAATAGGTTTTGAATTTTTTGTGACCACTTAAACTCAAGGAACAAATTGAATCATTTTGAATGTTTCAATTCACACGTATATTTTGGATTTTCCAAGAGAAAAACTCAATTTATTTTATGCGTGTTTCAGGCTGGCATTCGAACCTTCTTCATCAGTGCCATAATTCGAATCCGTATTGGCAGACACGCTATCCAACTACGCCACGGTTTTATTTTTTAGGTTTAATTTTACAAAATTTTGATTTTCTTCTACCACTTTATTTCTCTCAAACACAACTTACAATGAACAAAAAATTATGTTTGATGTTCATATTTACGTTTTCGAACCTAGATTAACTCATTAAATTTGAAATAATGAATATAACTTTTACTACAATCAACTAAAAATGAAATGCTACAATCGTTTTTAAAAAGTTTGGTTTTGGCTATGTAACATAAACATCCAGACTGTAAAAGATCACACCATGAAAGTGTATTTTGAAACCATTTTTATTGTAGTTAATTGTAGTAATAAACATTATGTTATGACCGTAGTTCAGATGTTTACGAGTAATTTTTGTTTCTCGTTTGTAGGTTAATATCATTATCATACGATGCGATACAGCTGAAAATCTAATACATACTTTTGTGAGCAAACAGAATACGTTTAAATTGTCTGTTATTTCGTACTAGATTTTTTCACCGTATTATATTTGCATACTAAATTTACGGGGTTATAATCCTATAGTTTTAATTCAAACAAAAAAACGGTTAATTACTCGTTAACTAAGGGTTCCGTGAACGTAGAACTAGAAGAACAAACTCTCAAAAAATGTACATAAGGTTGAGTTTTTATATTGCCAGATAGACACCTAAAAAATTATTTTTTCCTCGTAAATGTCAATAGCAACATTGATTGAAAATTGATCGAAATAATACACAGAGTGTTACCATCTCGTTAAATATTATCAATTGCTGTTCAAGGAAACAACTAAATAGAGATTCCATTGTACCAACTTGTAAATGGTTTTAATTGGGAAAATATGGAGAGGCTGAAATCTCACAGCTCCGAGATATCAAGACTTCAGTCTGGGATAAGGATTTTGATTTACTTTTCGGCAAAAATCTTTTATGAGGAAATGGTTTTTAGTTTTGGGCTGCGATGTATATCAAACATAACTCTTTGTTAAAGTACAAGTATTTTTTTATCTCTGTTTAGAAATTTATTACAAAATTAACACGAAACATCAATACGTTGCCGGAAAATTGTAACAGATCATAAATTAACATAGTTTAGTGAAAAGATGATATACTCAGCAAACTACTCAAAAACCTCTCCATTTAGCGTTTCGAGAAAATATTACAAAATCACAAATCCATATTTCTTTCACAACTCCAAAAATTTTGTTCAAATTAAATAAAATCAAACTTGTTTCAAAATTTCAAAAATATTCCAAAAATTAGAACAAAATCAAATATTTAAACTTTTTCTAAATTCCAATAATATTCCAAAAATTCTTAAAAATTCAAACTTTTCCAAAATTCTAAAAATATTGCAAAAATTATTAAAAATTCAAACATTTTCCAAAATTCTAAAAATATTGCAAAAATTATTACAAAATCAAAAATTGAAATTTTTTTCAAAATTCTAAAAATTATAATAAAATCAGAAATTTAAAATTTTTCAAAATTATAAAAAAATTCCATAAATTCTTACAAAATCAAAAATTAAAATTTCCAAAATTCTAAAAATATTGCAAAAATTATTACAAAATCAAAAATACAAACTTTTTTCAAAATTCCAAAAATATTTCAAAAACTATAACAAATTCAAAAATTTCCATGTCCAATTTCATTTTCAATTACATTTACGTCATAAAAACAGCTACATTTTTTTTTGGCTAAAAAATAAATGAAATCATTTTTTGACACACACATGACATTAATTTTTTGACAAACTTATAATGCCATAATTCTCTATAATAATAATAAAATTTCATGTCATACAAATAATTAGTTTTGTTTTTCCAAAAATTAGGAAAAAAAATAAATAAAAATCTTTCTTTCGACACACTTGACAACATTTTTTTGACAAAATTATAATGCCATAACTCCCAATAATAATAATAAAATAAAATTTCATGTCATATAAATATGTCATTAATTTTATTTGTTTTCCGAAAAATTGAGTAAAAAAATAAATAAAAATCTTTCTTTTGACACACTTGACAACATTTTTTTGACAAACTTATAATGCCTTAATTCTCAATAATACTAATAAAATTTCATGTCATATAAATAATTAATTTTATTTTTTTCCAAAAATTGGGTAAAAAAATAAATAAAAATCTTTCTTTTGACACACTTGACAACATTTTTGACAAACTTATAATGCAATAATCTAGTTTTTAATAATCACATACCAATCTCTACCATCAAGATTTCTGTAAATTCAATGTTCCTACTCGTAAACAGTTAAAATGAACGTTTTTTAAGCCAAAAATATGAAAATTTGCTGTTTTTGACACACTTAATGATTTTTTTGACCGACTTCCGGTACAGTTATCGAACACAGCGTCCTTTCGGACCTGTCCCTTGAGGATACCTATTTTTAGAAAAAAAAAAATTTGAAATCCCTCCAGCGGTTTTCCCTGCAGCGTAGGTAATGACGGCCGGACCGACGGCCGGCCGGCAGATAGACATACATTTTTTTTTTGCTTTTTAGAATCAGTAGGTCCTAAAACGTCAAGAAATGCCAAAAAAGTGGGGGTAAGAATTTCACTTTTGGCTCATGAATGTAATACTTAGGTTTTTCAGACCGAAGTAATAAACATTATCAATTGAAATAACAATTCAATACTAATTGATAATAATTAAAAAACAGTGAAATTCAAAATTCTAAAAAAAGTACAATGTTTCTCAAATTAAGAGTGCTTTCATATGAAACCCCACTCGTTTGGGTCAAAAAAGCTTTTTTTCGCAGTTTCCCTATCTCACCCTCTCAAAATACAGAAAAATAATTATGTGACACACCGCTAAACTATAGTTCAGAGTTTATTAAACTTCCATAACTTCCGTGAATTGTTACAAATATTTCTTGCACTTTTTTGACAATAATTCAAAAACTGTGCACTGCAAAATTCGAAACAAAATTACAATGTTTCTTAAATAAAATAATGTTTCATATCTCACTTGACTGGGTTTCCTTAATTCTACAGTGAATTAGGTGTCTTTTAGCTATTCTTTATTGGGTTAACTATCTGAATTGGAATCGTAAACCAAATAATATCTTTTCATTTTTTATATCCCAAGTAGGTTTTGCCAGACACTGACTTACGGCCAAGCACTGGCCCATTAATGGTTAACAGTACTTGGCTATTGTTATTGGGCCAGTACTAAAACCATTCATCGGCCGATCTATGGTTTACAGAAAATAGCCAGTATATTGTTACCTTTTGAATGGCCAAGCACTGGCCTATGAATGGTAAATATTACTTGGCTATTGTTATCGTTCCATTACTGTAACCATGAATCGGCCAATCTACCGTTTATAGAAAATTGCCAGTGCAGTTTACTTCGAATGGTCAAGCAATGGCCCGTTAATGGTTAACATTAATTGGCTATTGTTATTGGGCCAGTACTGCAGCCATGAATTTGCCGATCTATGTCATTTTTTTAAAATTTAACTAGAGGTACTCGTACCGTTTTAGAAATATATAGTTTGAAAAATTTACATATATAGTTTAGTTATCGCTTCTCGGCTGAAAGATTATGATAATATTGGAATGGTTGGTATAAGTTTTAATTTTTGTTATTTTAATTATTTTGTAAATAATTTATTTAAATTTATATATGAAAATATTATTTTATATTTTTTTTAATGGCCGAGTACTGGCACTTGGCAGTCATGTTTGCCAGTATTCGGCCATTCTTAATGGATCATTACTAAACCAGTTGTATGGAGAGTTTTGAATTTTTTCCGTCATTTTTATTTTATTTTAAATTATTTTGTATTTAATTTATTTAAATTTACATATGATAATATTTTATATTTTTTTTTAACGGCCCAGTCATGGTTCTCAGTATTTGGCCATTAGTAGTTACTACAATACTGGTCATCATTATTGGTCCATTACTAGGCCAACTGTACAAACTTGTATGGGCCATTGCTGTTGTTTTTTCTCTGGCCCGTGAATGGTAACCATTTATTGTCCGAAGTTATCATCCAGTAAAATTAAGTTAATGGCCCAGTCGTGGTTACCAGTACTCGCCCATTGTTGCATTACTGATTCCCAGTATTGAACCATTAAAGGACCAGTTGCACAACCTTGTACGGGATTCACCGTCCAACCGAAAATTACCCAATACCCTTTAACAGAGTTTCAAGTTCTAGCATGTTAGACCGATTTCAAAGTGGAAGAAGAAAATTATGAAACCTCAGCAATCATATCGCATCATTTAAAACTACATACTAGGGTATAACTAGAGTGTTGCCAATTTCTTAGCTTGAAGTTAACAAGAGTGAAGCCCTTTATTTGTGTTTGATAAAGGATCAGTATGTCGTTAATAGTTCACATTTTCGCTGCCAAAGCATCTAAGCATTATTTTCAAATTACACTTTTTTTGTTGATATCAATTGTCCTTACGATTACGTTTCTGTATAAAAACGTAACCATTAACTAAATTAGTACATTATAACTTCCCAAGGTCTATTGTTGGTTTTGAAATATGTTAATATTTTGTATATTTTAACGGCAAAACTTACGTTCAATTTTTTGTTATCATGTAAATTCAATAAATTTACATTAACTGAATTTGATTGTTTGCTCAATGGTGTCAATGATTGACCCCATTTCTGACCGCCTTCACAACTAGTTGTCATTTCCAAACCAAGAATCTATTAATTAATTTTTTTTAAGCAAAAAAAATAAAATTTTTAAAAAAATTTTATTTACAAAACTCCAAAAAAAAACCAAAAAAAACTAAAAAATATGAAATTTACCTTAACCGTTGCTTTTTCCCGGTCGTGTCCACTAACTTTTTTGTTGTCATCATTCGTAGTACTTTTTATCTTAATATCATGTTGAGTTGAATCATGTGCATTAGCTGCGTGTCCATTTGATATAACTGATGGGGATGACGTTTGTTGTACACCATTTGCTTGAATTGATTGTTGAACATTTGTTTGCTAGATGAGTAAAACATAGCATTACGTTGTGATTTTATTTTACAAAAATAATGTAGTATTTGTAGGTTTTGTCATGCCAAACAGTATATTTTTGAATTTATATTAATAATTTTTAACATGCAAAAATATACAAAATTTATGATTATTTGTATAAGAAGTAAAAATAGTAACTGAAATATTGTTAAAAGTTTTGTTTTAGGTGTGTCATTATTTTGAAACGACGGTCGTAAATGGGTAATTCTTTTACAAACCGAACACCTTTCTGACCGCCACATTTTTGATTTGGTTGAAATTTTTGTTATGAGTTATATATCGAAAAAAAGATATACGTGTTTGAGGATTTTTTTTTGGAAAATATTGCGGTTCTAAATTTCGAGAATTTTGTGATTTTTGGCTTGACGAGTCATTTTCAAAAATTCATAACTTCGGTTCTAATTTTTGTCGTTCCGCGCTGGAAAAATTAATTTATTTCTTACACTAAAAATCGTTTCCCCATTAATTAAGTATACGTTTTTTATAGAAAATTGAATGTAGAATACGATTTTCATACTAAACACTCTTTAATTTTGTGAGATAGTGACTAAAAATCGATTTTAACATTTTATTTGTTTATATCAATAGGAATTTGTTAATAATTTTTATATAAAACACTTTTTTTTTAAAAATTCCATCTTTTAACTTTAAAATAAAAAAGAAAAACAGATTGTATCTTTATCAGAACCGAAGTTATGAATCTTTGAAAATAAGCCTTCAAGCCAAAAATCACGAAATTCTCGAAATTAGAACACGATGGTCCTACTAAAAACTCATTTCCTGTGTGTGGCAATGAATAAAGATCGATTTGAACATTTTATTTGTTTATAACAATAGAAATTTGCTAATAACTGTTATTGATTTTATTTTTTTTTTAAACTAGCATCTTTTAACTTTAAAATAAAATAAAACAGAAGCTTCTATCTTTCATAGAACCCAAGTTATGAATTTTTGAAAATGACTCGTCAAGCCAAAAATCACGAAATTTAGAACCGCTATATTTTCCAAAAAAAAAATACTCATAACAAAAATTTCAACCAAATCAAAAATATGTCGGACAGATTTTGTCCAAATCTGTTCGATTTGTAAAAGAATTACCCAAATGTAGAAATAGACAGGTTTACAACAATAAAATAGAAAACAATTGGTTTGTTAACGATTTTGAGAACAAAACAGATAATTTGGAAAAAATTTCAATTTGAAATTCACCACTGAAAAAAAATTAAAGTAATGACAACATCATCTTGAAGTTAACAGTCTATTATTCAAACAATTTCACGGTGATTGGGACAACTACAGGTAAACAGTTTCCTGACAACAGAATGAGGTTGACTTAAAATCTAAAGTGTTACAAGCAATATAATAACTATTTCCATGAAAAAAATTTACATTGATCTTACATCAAAGTAGAAGTATTTGAAATTGGGTGAACTATATTTAGTTTTTACATAATCATTACGTGCGGTTGTCTCAACTACACCGTTGTGTACCTGTACAGCTGTTGTATTAGTTTCGGTTTTCGAATCGCCATATCCGTCCTCACGGAGAGGTTGAGACAACCGCATTTCGATTGGAAATAGAACATGTTTTTTTCAGTGTGTATTAGTGAATTTTTAAACAACTTAAAAATTTTCCTCGAATACTACTTTGCTCTAACTCTTTGAATAAGTTATTCAAACGATTAAGTAAATCAATACTAAATATTAATATATTTTCATATTTTATTCATCTGAAAGAAGTTAAAATATTTTCCTGAAAATTCCAAATAAATTATTGAGTAATTATTTAATAAACGAAAAAAATCAAATAAGCAAATAAGTTTCATGCATTAAATATTAATTAATGGATGAAAAAATTAAAATCCAAATTAGTAAAAAAATCAAAACACAAAAATTCTTCAACGCTTCTCTAACCTTGCTTAAATTTGATGTATTTTCTTTTCGCTTAAATTGTTCATCGGCAGCGTCTATTAAGCCTTGAATTGCTGTGACAACTAATTTGTTTATTTAAACAAAAAATAAAAATAGAGAAAATTTGACCAAATTATAAACATAATTAAAATTTGAAAAAATGTATAATTTGAGTAAACATAAAACGCCCGTTTTTAATGAAATTTCTAGAAATGACTGCCCTCGAATAAGATAGATTTAACTTTCAATTTTTTTATTAGGATTATTACAATAGCTAACATAAATATAATTAAATAAATATGAATCAACTAAAATTTCATGCAATGTAAAATGTGATACGAACTAATATGCTAAAACATGCAAAACAGTGAAGTGGACCATATCAGAGATACAGCTATGTTTTGTTTTTTTTTCATTGGAAAAGTTACAGAAACACAAGTTCAGTGGATTTGTTATTTTATCTATCATGTTTTAATGAGTTTTAGAATTTCAAAACACAATACTATAATTTCGAAAACAAGTACAACATTCACCAAAATATGTAATTTTTAGACCAAGTTGATATTCAGGAAATGAAGCTTTTACGCAAAATTGAAAGCTTTTATGAGTAGTTTTGAATACCAATCTTTAGTCATTCTCGATGTTAAACTGTTGAGAATTTTAAATTACGATAGCTAAAACTTTTTCAAAAATTATAATTTCATTCAATAATAACAGATTATTATCGAATATCGGGTAACCTCCAGTTTGAGCGCTTTACCACAGCATAGAGTCCTTCTGAGATGTACCATAGAATTTTTCCTAAATAAAGTTAAATAATTTTATGAACAAAAAATCAAACGCGAAAAAAAATTTAGATGATGGTTCGAATCAAGGGAATTTCGAATCAATGTTCAATAAAGTCAAAGATTACAACTGAAAGTTCTGGCATTTCGTACATGTGAATGCAGAAGAACGTCAGTTTGTAAGTAAGTAAATTAAGTAATCAATCTTAAGGATTAAAATCCTGTGCTCATACATTGGCTAAAAATAAATTCTAGTGCTCCGTGACGCGGGAAATGACAAATTCGTATTAGAAAATATTTGTTTACTTTATTTATTGCCCTTTTTTCTCGAAATGCCGTAAAAGGTTGGGAATCAAAAATAACGCAGCGATTATTGCGGCTTGAGAATTTTTGTTATTAGGTATAAAATATAAATTTCAGCCAACTAGATCAAAACTATTTGAATTCAAATATAAATATTATGTTTTTCGGCAAACGGCTGTAAAGTTTAACTTAACTGCCGCTAGGGAGAAGGTTAAAATCCTACTTTTTTGAAATATAACGACATTTATCCTTTTTTATGGCGCAGTAAAGTAACTTTCATATTTTTACGGGGGAAGAAAACGTGTCGCCATTTTTTTCATATTCTTACGGCGGCAGCAAAAGTGTTATGTTATGAGATTATTCATTAATAAATAGTATATTATTTAATTAGGAGCTAAAGTGCTACTTTTTGTGTTGAGAAAAAATAACGACATATTTTCTGCCGCCGTAAAAATATGAAAGTTGCTTTACTGCTGTTGTAAAAATGAAGAAAAAATGGTTAGTAAAACTTTAGGGCTTCTTGCAAGCGGCTGTAAAGTTAAATTTTACAGCCGTTTGCCGAAAAAATATGTTGAACAAGACCCAAATATTTATTATTTTTTCAAACAAATTGTATAACTATGACAACAATAAATAACAAATATTTTGATTGGTCTATGAAATTTTGAATTAACTCTGACAACAAAAAATAGCAAATATTTTGATCGGATTATGAAATTTTGAATTGAAAGGTTGGTTTGATAAAAACTTTTATTTTTTATATAATTTATACAAATTTAAATGTTTTTTACTTTTTTTGACCTAATTATGATGATAATAAATCATATTTATAAAAATTTTGATATATTAAATTCATATTTATAAAAAATTTAAACGTTTGCCGAAAAAATAGTCTATTTAATTCGGTGCTAAAGTGACTTTTTGTGTTTCGTCTATATTTATCAAACTATAGACTCAACACAAAAATTAACACTTTAGCTCCTAATTAAATAATATACTATTGTTTTAAATTAATTTTTGAATTCTTTAAATTAACTGATGTTGAATGAAATAGCATACAAACCTCGGTAGAAATTTTTGATATCAGACTCGGCGTACAAATGTCTTGTCGCTACGCGCCACGGGCATCTTTCTAAACACTTGGCGGAAATCAAAGACTGTCCACTTCGTCATGTAATATAGTACTATTATTCACAGCCGTACATGTAATACGGTAATACGGTTATTTTTGAATTTTTAAAAGTTAACGCTATTAATGTCCTTCAATTACATAGAACATACTCATCACAAAAATATATTGATATCTTCCCACCGCGTTTAGCTCCTAGCTTAATGGATAAAAACTTGGATTTAAACTAACAGAAAATTCTGTACACGATTGCACGAGTGATAGTAATGATTTGATTAGTGCTTTCAAAACACAAAACTAGAATACCCCACACCAATATTAGTTTGTGTATTACATAAATAAATAAATTCTAATCTATAATAAAAGTGAACAATCTATATTTATGCAAAAATTAAAAAAAAAATTACTATGTGTATATGTGCGTTTGTGTAAATAAAACAAAGATTTTATATTTCTTTATCTAACCTGTCCTTTTGAAGGAACCCTGCCCATTTGAGCAATTATTTTCGCCATAGCAGATTCGGTTTCCTGTAATTTTTGTCTCAACAAATTAATTTCCATTAATTGTTCTTCTTCACTTAAATTTGGATCGATTTTCTTAGATTGAAATATATACTTTCGTTTTCCATTCATATGATTACACTCATGATAATCATTATGATGATGATTTGTTAGTATTCCATTAACATGCGAATTTCCACCATTTTCGTGCACATAGGGATGGTTATGGTGGTGATTCAATCCTATAATTTTTTTATTTGTTTTTTTTCTGGGTTTGCATTATAGTTTTTATTTAGGTTTAGTTTTCAGTTTTTGAAACGCAAAATATACAATTATAATCAAAGAAAAAACATGCCATTTTTAATATTGAATACAATGCAACATTTATCATTATTAATTATTATTGAATTTAATAAGTTAAATTTTTAATTTAAATCAATGTCGTTTAATTTTTTTTTAATAAATTTTATTTGTGTGTTTAAGTATTCAGATTTCAAACGCATTTGTTAACAAGATTTATAGCTTGATAATCAATTTTAAAACAAGGTTGTGCTCAGTTTTCGTAATAAATCAAACAATTAAAAATTTATTGAGTTTACAAAATAATCTAAGTAACCATAACGCTGTTACTAGATATTAGGCTACTTTCTAGAATCTAGCTCGAAGTTCTTATAGGGTTAATTTCGTCGATGTTCGGCGAAACGCCCTTGGTACATCAATATCTATTATGTGATATTGTAATCACTATTGCCCAACAATTTTTGTGTCATAGTCTATTTTATTAAATTGTAAAAAGTCATTTAGTTTTAAATTTAAATAAAGTAATTCTTTAATTTCAAATCATATTACTGTTAAAATTAAAATTATTTACTTTTGCACAACAGAACGAAAATTCTTAAAATACAAGTTAAATAATTTTATTCAAATTGGTTTTTATGAACCTAAGGCCTAAGTATTTTAGTCATGAAAATTAAATATTTGTAAATTTTGAGCAAATTTTATCGGTTAATATCTTAATTAAAAAGTCAAACATTTTAAATATAAAACTTAAATTAAAAGAATTATTTTCATTTTGTGTCATTCAAAAATAACAGTTACAAGACGCTCATAATATATCAAACCGGTTGTTAGACTTTTGGCGTCACACCATTGAGCTCTCATAAAAATTTAAAAGTCAAAGGAATGAATTCTTGATAGACTTTTTTCTATCATAACGAATTATTTGTTTGAGATTGACGACAAGATTTTCAAAGGCTTTGGTATGGCATTAGTCATTCTAAAATATTTAATTTCTCTGTCATTTCAAAAATTCAGATAATTTCAATGGATTTATTGTAACTTTATAAACGATGGTATCAGTTTAATGTTTAGGCCACATATGACAAATCGCTGACTGTATTTATTTGGCTATAGGTCATGGGATTGTCTGGATAAGTCATTATCGAAATTATGCCAATTTCTAGTGTTCTGTCGTGATTGTGATAAAAAATCATGATTTTTATGTCGGTTGCATAGTAGTAATAAACGCACTCATTTATCATGAAAAAACACAAATATTTTTTTATTTTAAATGGATTTTTTTGAAAATTTGAAATGAATAAATATAATACGAATTAACCAATTATCAACCTATTATATTAAAGATTAAAAGAAAATGAATTTAATTGCATAGAAAAATTGAGTCAGATGTTGTAGCGCTTGCTCTATATAGTTTGATTGACGTATACAACCAAATTAATCTTTTTTCTTTTCAGTGTTTGGTCCAGTTTGGCGTAATATTCAACGAAGGGAAGTTAACAGAAAAAAGTATGACGTAAAATATCATAATTTTTTTTATCGTTAGGCACGACCGAACACTATCATGGTTTCTATCTACTACATACTTTCAAAATCAATCGATGTTTTGGTTAGAAAAAGAGGTTAACTTATATTTTTGGACTTGGAGTTAAAATTTTAAAAATTATATTATTCATTAAAAAGTATCATTGTATTTCTCACTTGAACGCTTCCTTTTGCTTACTAGAGCCCACAGTCAATATTTTAAAGCAAATAAAAACAGTTTAAAATAAAAATCATAACGCTCTTAAAATTGAAGAACACTTCAGATTTCAAACATCATCAAACTGTAGAAGATTATTTGAATGTGTGAAATTTGAAAATTAAGTGTTACCGATAAAAAATCATCAAAGTTACAATTTTAGCATTTTGGCACACATCCGAATACTTAAACACTTGTTTGTATTATTCATATGTTAAAAAGTTTAAATATATTGAATTTATTATTTAATTTTTAAAGGCGATTGAATACAAAAAGTTAACTACACTACACAGCAAAAACAAACTCACTCTGTTACATTTTAAAATTAGAATTTAAATTTCAAGATCAATTTTTTTAATTTTAAATTTCTTATGTAATTAATTAAATAGTGTTACTAAAAATAGTTTTCTTCAATTAGAATAAAATTATATTCGTCGTATGAAAGTAATTTGCATTTGGAAAACTAACCGGTGTTTTTGTAAAGAATTTGTAGTGTGGTAATTCATGTTTTCTTTTATGACTCTCAAAAATAACCCTGACACCAGACAAAGTGGCTGTCGGAAGCAAATGACACCGTAGAGTTATAACTTTTGTTTTTTTTTGTCACGGAGTTTACTCCGAGCAATAAAAGAAAACAAGAAATATGACGAAAAAAAAATGATTATTATTATATTTTTGTGAGTGTGAGCATACTATTTTCAGTTTTAAAAGTTTTGGAGATAAAATTTTTGAATGGCCTTTGGAATGGTATGGTACACAACATACTATAGTGATTATAAAATTGTAGCAATGGATGGAGCTAGGTAGAGTTGGTCAAAATTCCAAGCAAGAGAAATTTATAAACACGGTTTGTAGGTACCGGTGTAAGGCATAGACCCTGGGCTTGTTTTAGGACTTTTTTCAGTTATTCTTATAAAAAAGAAAAATAATGATATCTAATTTACCTCCATCAATTTGTTTCACACAAAATATTGACTGCAACCAAACTTTTAATTCTTTAAACAAAACAGTGAATTGTTGCTCGTATCAAAATTTGTGTTTTAGTTGAGTTATGTTTTGCATTTTCTGGGTCTGATTCGAACACTCATATGTTAAACGTGGTGTTATTGCTGTGTACATAAAGCTTACCAACAAACCTACAAATTCTTTGCATAAACACACAAACTGTTAAAAAAATATTCGAAGACAGTTCATTAATTGTATTAACAAATAAACAATATTAATCAAAAATTGACACTAAGCCGTTGCCTTTACGATATTTAAAAACAAAAACAAAATTTCATAAACTCTTACTCGCTTCTTGTTCTTTCCATCCTTTATTCGAGTGAAATTTTGAAAATGAAAATTTTTAAATATTCAATTTAAATTATGTACCACACCAATTACTGAAGTCGTGTCATATCACCTTAGATGACTAAAACATATTGCATTCCATGTTATTGTGGAAGTCGTTACATATCACGTTTTTTTGCCAATTCGTTAGAAGGTTTTACCAATTTTACCTTTTACCTTTTTTGTTGTTTAAGAATGTTGTTTTGTCTTAACGACTGGGTAAATATTTGATTGTGTTTTTGATAGATATAAATAGTTTTAGAATGTTAGATAATTTTTGCTATTTTGTCTAAAAGGTAGCGCAATTGTGACGAAATAAATATATGGTTTCAATAGAACAGTCGTAAGTGAAAGTAGGAATCTTGAATCGGAGAACATTCGTATAAGAAACTTGAAAACAAGGTAAATTAGGTTTTCAAAAACAAGAAATATTTATATACTAAAGCCTTCAACGAATAAAATTTATAACGTAAGGTAATTTCCCTGTTTGAATTTTCTGACCCTGAGGGATGAACCGACTTAAAGTAAGAAGCCCAAGTCGTTACCACTGGTGTCAAAATTGAGATATGAAAAATAATATGAATTTAAAATTGAAATCTGAAACTTGCAATATAAATTTGAATCTAATTTTTTATCATTTTTTCAAATATTAGTGGTTAAAGTTTTTAATTGATAAAAATTGTTCGAAAAAATAATAAAAAATTAGCATTTTAGTCGGACTAAAAATCTTTAAAATTAAATATCTCAAGAAAACGAAAAATAGTCTCTTTGTAAATTTGACATATTTTAGAGTAAGGATAGAACTATTTAAAAAAATAAAAGTTAAATTCAATTGATCTTTAACCCAAGCACCATCTTTAAAAAACTTTTTTTAACATTTTAATTTTAAAATTAATTAAAAAAAATTTAATTAATTTTTTTCCAAAGATTTACTAATGACTTTTCAAACAAAAAAAGTTTTTTAAAATCAGTACAGCTCAGAAAAATCAAAAACGGTCAAGTTTACACAACTCGGTCTAGATTCTAGAACACGCTTTTCTTCAAAAATGAGTTGCGAGATAGATTAATGGAATCAGCCAGCGAATCCAGATAAAAATCTTTTCGGGCAAGAATTAACAGATGACAATTCAGTAATATTGTAATTGATAAAAATTTTAAAAAAGATGGTGCGGTTGAACCAATGACTCAAATCATATACAATCAATGTCATATACTTTACAAAACACACATATGAAACACATAAAGCACATGCTAAGAACAGATATAAAGGCAAATTTGGATTTTATGCGCAATGAAATGAAGAAGTTTAGATGTCAACAGTTGTCAAGCCGAGGGGAATTGAGTTTGATTTAGACTTAAATAAAATCAAATTTGGCGATAAACCAACTCTGTTCATTGAAATAGAAAAATATTTTGATTCAAAAGTAAAAAAAGTTCGCAAAATACGAAACCGATGTGGAAGGAAGGGGTCGTAGGAGAAAGACTACAAAAATTGACTACGTCAATACATAGAAAGAATCAAAATACCGGCAATAATCGACAGAATGAGATCCCGAGAGTCGGCATTCAGCTGTGGCAACACTAAATTCATCATCCCATGAAAAAGTTGTAAGGGCCATGATATGTGAGGTTGCACAAATCAACCAACCAATGTGAGCCTTTTATTGCCAAACAAATGCGAGACAGAGTGCAACAACTCCTTGGAGATAACACACAAGAAGAAATACGATTTCAGTTGTTTGGTATGCGAATGCAGGAGCAGGACACGGATGTGTTGATAAAATAATCTGGAAAAATCACCAGTTTGTACAATTGTTCGCACAGATTTCATTAAAGAGGAAAATTAACCATGAGAAACTAAAACTACGAATAGAAGTTGGAAGACCCACAGATTTATCGAGTTATTAAATATGGGTTTGTCATATAGGAGCAATTGTTAATGTTTCCTGATATATTTTTAATTCCATACATATTTTAATGTTATGTAGTATGAGTATGTCACCTAAAATGACACGACTTCGTTAATTGGTTAATTATCTTGTTTATTGCGAGTTTAAAACTTTAGAAAATAGATTCTTAACCCAATTTAGAGGGAAATATTAGAATCTAAATAGTAATCAACATTTACCTAATTTCGTTCTTCCCTCATCTGGTCGTTTATATATAACAGGCTCTTGGCTAAAAACTTGTTTGTGAAAATTGGGATCAGATTGAATTGGTCCATATGGAATATTCGATTGTGGTTTTTTGAAAACCAGCTAAAATTAGAAAACAATATATAGTTAAATTCAACAAGATTATTATCATAATTCCTATATTCTCATTTACCTTCATAATTGTATATACGAAAAAAGACACAATGGCAACTGTATACAAAGGCATCAAAAATCCCATTGTTGTTGGCTTAGGCGTTGCTGGGTTAACAGATCCTGCTCCTAAGGGTGGTCTCATTCCCGGAATCGGTCCAGGCTGAAATGAAAATAAAATGCCTTAACTATATTTGCTTGAATATGCAAAATTGAAATTGAATAAACAAATAAATATATTTTTTCTATTTTGCGTCTAAAATAAAGTCATTTCGATACCCAAACTCGTATCGAAATGGCCTTCATTACGATACGCAAAGTTTTGTTTTTCAGGGTTGGTCACATTGGTCATACAAACGTCAATTAAAACGAATAATTATATAAATAAAATTAATAAGAATATCTAAATTAGTGTTAAATATTTTAATTAATTAAAATAATTAGTAATAATAACAAAATTTCAAATTGACTATTTTTTAATAAAATACACATTTTTTTAAATTTCAAGACAAAAAATGCAAAATAGAAAAAATTGTATAAAAAACTCGTTTCATAAGACGTTTTATCGCACTTATCCTATAGAAAACTCCCTTCTGCGCGGGTCGTTTTCTAAACAGATTGCGTGCGATAAAATCGTCGATTATGAAACTAGTTTCTTAAATTACTATTATTTCATACTGATATCTAAAACGACATTTTTCGGATTATTTATCGTACAAAAAGTTGAACTTTAACGTCCTAGGACTTTATAAAATTTTATAAAGTCCTACGCTAAAGTTCAACTTTTTGTACCATAAACGTTGAACTTTAACGTTCTAGGACTTTATAAAATTTTATAAAGTCCTAGGACGTTAAAGATCAACTTTTTGAGCAAAATTTAAAACTCATTTCTTTTTATTTTAATAAATTACCAGTTTGAAATAAAATTTTGTATTTAAATCAAACGAAAAGTGTTTTTAAAGGTACTCACTAGTAATTTGCCGCATAAACAACTAGCTCGTACTTTAAATTTTCACTTTTTGTTCTAGATAAATAAATAACTATTAAATTGTAAAAAAGATTAACATTGAATCTTCACGAATAACGAATAAATTTGATATTCGAAATTGTGACAGTTCAATAAATGAGATTTATTACTGTTGGCAACTGTTACATAAATGATAAAACTATGTTCTTCGATACCAGATCTAACAACCATTTATTTCAAATTCACTCAATTACAAAAATTATAACATCTGATTCTTTTCTAAGAAAAATAGAACTTAACGGACATTATTGCATGATAAATATAATCGGTTTTTATTTAAGTTCACGGCACGACATCCCTGAATGCGGTAGTTATTTAATAATAAAATTCATAACAGTTTGGCCATAATCTTTTTTGTATAAACGTAAGGTAATTCAGTTCAAACGCACAAATAAAAATTAAACAAAACTCTGATGTATTCACAAGTCACAACTTTATCCATGGTTTCATATGTGACGCTTCTATGACACCTGCATACGGAATTTGGGTCAGTTGAAATCATTCTATGCCTCCGACGAAATATCGATTATTTGGCAATACTTTCATAATCCTATAAGGGCCTTTAAATTTTGATACTAATTTTTCTTGACTTCTGGAGTGTTTACATAATTGGTAATCATAACATATTGCCCTACACTGTATATATACGGAGCTTTATGGCGTTTGTCGTAATATAATTTCGAATAAGTCAGCTGTCGTTCAATATTATCTACCACCTTCTGCCTTATTTCCTCTAGAGTATTTTGATCGTGTCTTTCTAAATCCTCTTTTAAATGATCAATATGTTCTCCCCTCTGCTCAACACCACATAACAATTTACTTAAACATTCGCCAGTTGGTTCATTTTTTTTTTTATTAATTAGTTGGACATGTTTAGCACACTAAATATGAAATATTCATTATTTAGACTCTTTGAATATCCGAAGATACCATGTCAACTATAAAGGAAGGAGATGAGGAAAATGGACGGAATGGGGATATAGGGATAACTATACTAATTGTTTTAAATGATTATGGACATTTTCTTTAAATGCCTGAGGGGAAAGTTCATCGGGAAATACAGAGGGAGGCATTGAGTTCCACAATTTGGCCGCTCTATTAAAATAGTCGTTCTGAAAGGAGACAGTTCTACAACGAGGTATTTGTACAACAAATGGATGGGATAACTCGGCAGCTCTTGTTTGTCGATTATACTGCGCACACGATGGAAGGATAATTTGAATTTCCTTAGAAGAGAATTCGCTAAAGTTATATTTATAGTAGATTAACAATTCAGCCACATTTCTTCTGTGCTGGAGTGAATCAAGCTGGTCCGTTAGTTCGGAATCACCAATCAACCGTATTGCTTTTCTCTGTACAGAGTCTAGACATTTTATTGTTGACTGACAAGCACCTCCCCAAACATGACAGCAGTACTCCATACATGAACGAATAAAGGACTTGAAGATTAACAAAATTAGCTCGGGATTGAAATACTTTTTACATCGACTCAAGAATCCTAATTTTTGCATTTGGGGTATTATTTATTGCATATTCTAGTTTGTGCAATATTTGGGACCAATTTGCATGTGGTTCAACCTCTGACAATTTTGCTAACATGGCAGTAATGGTCCTGTTTACTCTCTCTACTTGACCATTTGCCTGAGGGCTGAGGTGAACCTGTAGCAATTTTAATGTGTTTTATATTGGCTTCTACAAGAAATTTACTAAAATCCTTAGAATTTGTAGTTTTTACTGCGTATAACTTAACGAATTTTGTAAATCCGTCAATTATTAAAATTATATATTTCTTTTTGTCATAAGTAGTTGTTAACGGTCCGAAATGGTCAATATGCAACATTTGAAACGGAATATTCCCTTTTGGTATGTTATTTAGAAAATCTTCCACTTTTCCAGATTTTGCGTTAAAGGCTAAACACTTCAAATAATTTGCAATAAAATCTTTAACTTTTTGTTTCATATTTGGAAACCAATAGGATTTACATAACACAAAGTAGCACTTTGACAAAAATGGATTAGCAAAATTGGATAGATGTAGTTTTGCTTATATGTAGCTAATTTTCTTTTTAGAATTTGTGCGATATCTGTTTGTAATTTGTTTGTTTTGTTTAAACTAATCTGAAACATCAGATTCTACTTGTACACAAAACTGTCTGATCTCGAAACTACCTATTTCTAGCAGACATCTTGCCGCTCGGACTTTTTTTTTTCATTTCAAACGGTTGTTTCGATTATCTGTACGTTTTTCATTTTTAAAATAATCTGAAATTAATTTCTTTACATTTTGTTTCACTTTATAATCTTAATTTTCATTAATATTTAATTCTAAATTTTCGTTTTCGTCATAATTTACAGTAAAAATATTATTTTCAAAGTTTAAATTATTATTATCTACATAACTGGGTTTCGGGTTTTAAAATATTTACAGAATGATTCCCAGTAATTTCAAAATTTGATAAATTATCTTGTAAATTATGATTAACAATTTCCGCCTTGTTAAGTTTTATTTCAAATTATTTTCCTTTTCCACCTTTTGATAAATATATATTATTTTGATCCATAAAATCCTTACCTAATACACAATCTGGGTTGCATTGTATTATTAGGAACTATTAAAAATTTACATAAAATTTTACTGTCTAAAAATTCAATATTAAGGTATAAACTATAAACTATTTAATACAACCAATTTTGAGAAAATAAGACCACTATAATTACTGTTTAACGTTACTGGATGTGCAGATTCTATAATATGTTTTGGTCTTTAATAAAATTGATAGGACTGCCCGTATCCAAATATACATTAATTGAAAAATTCAAACTCATACCTTGACCGGTGCAAAATATTTTTGCGACGCCATTTTCTTCTATTCGAATCGATACTGCGTTTGCTGAATTTTGATTTACCAAAATTATTTCAGTTTTTCGTTACATGTTTGCGAAAAATGCCCAAGCTCCCCGCACAAATAACAACTGCCTCGTTCCCTTTTAGGTTTCTTGCATTTACTCGAAAAATGTCCGACCCGATTTCAATTATAATATTTTGCAGTCGATTTCAAGTTCGCATTAGAATTACCTGAAAAATTATTTTTTGCCACCTCTGATTTGATAAAATTTTTCTTCGACGTTTGATTTTCGTACTTCAACTTTAGTTTTGCCTTAACAATTTCTGCAAATGCTTCTACGAGCTCACTTGTTGTAACGAATCTTTGAATCCTTGCTTGAGTTTCCAAGTTTGAATCCATTCCGTTTCCAAGTTTGAATCCTTCATTCCTTCGCTAACATATTCTAGAATTTCATCATCCGCCATGTGTAATTTATTTGCCAAAATTATTTTTTCATGAAAGTATGTAATAAAATTTTCTCCGTCTCTCATTTTCCTTCCTTCAAACTTTCGCCTAACTGTAATTTGAAAACGACTCTTACTCGCACTTCCATAGCATCTTTTCTCTCGCCTGTCAAGGACTTATGCTAGCCAGAACCGCCTGTCATTATACCCACTTTCTTTAAATCACTTACTCAAACATATATATATATATATATATATATATATATATATATATATATATATATATATATATATATATATATATATATATATATATATATGTATATATATATATATATATATATATATATATATATATATATATATATATATACATATATATATATATATATATATATATATATATATATATATATATATATATATATATATATATATATATATATATATATATATATATATATATTCTTTGTGTTATTTTAGAAGATTATTTGAATTGTCAGTTCAAATCAAAATTCATTCAACAATTCGATTCAATACAACAACTAAAAGAATTTTCTGATCCACAAAAAATCAAAATATATATATATATATATATATATATATATATATATATATATATATATATATATATATATATATATATATATATATATATATAAATATATATATATATATATATATATATATATATATATATATATATATATATATATATATATATATATATATATATATATATATATATTGTAATAAACTTCGTCCAGAATGGGTTAATTTTATTTACTCATTCATTAATTGAAAGTTAACTCCTTTTTCAATCTTTTACTTGTATTGCAAATTGTATTGCATAAATTAATGTAAATTAAATTTGTTATACAAATGTTTACATTAATGAATTAAAAGGAGTTACCTAATACATTTTGCATAAATTAAATTTGAGTTCGCTAATACAAATGCAAGTATGAATGAAAACAGGTGTGGCCTATTTCAGATGTACGGACTACGTAGTATTGATTTCTAGTGGATTATAGAAGTTTCGATTTATTTATTTTTCGATATAAATAAGCAAACAAAAATATCAGATAGTCAGTTTTAATTTTGCAATTAAAAGTGTTTTACAAATATTCGAAAGTATAAGGAATAATCGGTGGTACTTGAGCCTGGGTACCAATAGTGAAAGAATCTGAACTGAGTGGAATAGTAAATACAGATTTTACGATTCCGAATATTATTGATTCAAATTGTGGAAAAGCGGTGAAGTTTAGTGTCCATAAATTGGAGACCCTGGAATTTATTGTAAGGAAAAACGGAAGCTGCTGTAATTTGATGATAAATAAAGTTTGAGATTCTGTTAACTAAAGATCTGTCTTTTACTGTCGTGTTTGTTCAATAATCTAAAAGAACCAACGAAGAGTCGTTACAGTGGTGTCAGAAGTGGGATTATTGGAACAATGGTCAAGACAGTAAATATTAGTGATCTCAGCCAGACCCAGCTAAAGGACGAGTTGAGGAAAAGGAATGCTCCAATCCACGGAACGAAGGCAGAACTTGCATTCCGGCTGCGTAAAATTTTAGAAGAAGCAGGTGAAAGCACAAAGGTCATAGAAATAGAGCCGGAGGAAGTTCCGATTCAGAATGCCCCAGCAATTGATCCGATGATGGTGTTGATGAAAGAAATGATGGCCCGACAAGAGAAACTGGCAGCAGAACAAAAATTAGAGCAACAACAACAACTTGCTGATCTGATGGCCCGTCAAGAGAAACTGGCAGCAGAACAAAAAGTAGATCAACAACAACAACTTGCTGATCTGATGGCCCGACAAGAAAAACTGGCAGCGGAACAAAAGTTAGATCAACAACGACTACGTGAAGTAATCGAGTCACGTATATCCAGTGCGGAGGTTAAAATCAACAACATGGAAAGGGAGCTGCGGAAAGTTACCGAAGAACATGAAGAGAAATTACGCAAACTTTCAAGTGAATTACGCCAAGAAATAGCACAAGGGAAGTCAGGTAACATGGTCAATCCATCAACTACTTCAGCCCCAGCTAGATTAAAAACACCCGCATTTGATGGATCTACATCGTATCAGATATTTAAGATGCAATTTGAGATAGCAACAACTGGGGTAGATAACCAGCAAAAAGCAAATGCGCTTATATTGGCATTGAAGGGACCTGCTGCGGAAATTTTGCAGACACTAACAGCGACAGAGCGTGATTACAGCAAGATTATGGAGGCCTTAGAGGTAAGATATGGGGAAAGTCATATGCAAGCTCTCCATCGCATGCAGCTCAAGACACGAAAACAAGGAGTCAGCGAAACTTTGCAAGAACTAGAGGCTGACATTGTGAGACTGGTAAATCTGTCATATCCAAACTATAACGCGGAACACCGAGACGAACTGGCAGCTGATACATTTATCAATGCTCTTCGAGATGTACAAATGAGAAATCAGCTGTATCTAAGTGGAAAGAAACTACCCGCGGAAGTCTTAGCATTGGCCCTGCAGATGGAAGCTGGAAAAAAAGCGTATGGTTCAGATAGAGTACGTCAGATGGAAGTTGCTGAAGAACCTCTAAAAGCAGCGCTTGAGGAAGTGATCATACGTGTCAAAAGTCTGGAAGATAAGCCTGAACGAAATCAACGAAGAAGATCTAGCAGAGTAAGATGCTGGAATTGTGGGCAATTAGGGCACATCAGACAAAAATGCAAAACACGAGTAGCAGCAAAAGAAGGAGTAGTTCCAGGCCGGTTGATGAACTTTTCAAACAAGCAAGTGGATGTCAAAAAGGAAGGAGATTGCCGCGTTGAACACCGGAAGAGAAGGATACATTGTAACGCTGAAGATCTTTCAAGAAGACCCTGTGTTGAGGAGCGCAAGTCATCTAGCAGGACTGAGAGAAAAGAGGCAATGACAGTGAAGCAAATTAAGTTCCAAACTCCTGACGATTGGTGTACCGAGGCAATAAAAAGAGAGCAGCAAAAGGATCCAGCTATGGCTCCAATATTAAAATGTAAAACCGAGAGAAGGCGACCAGAGTGGAAAGAGGTAGCACCTTTAAGTACGGAGGTGAAATGCTACTGGGCGCAATGGGACTCACTATTTATGGACAACGGGATACTTAAAAGAAAATGGGAGTCTGCTGATGGAAAGAAAGTGTTAGAACAACTGGTGTTGCCATCAAGTCGAGTGGAAGAGGTACTAGGAAAGCTGCATGGAAGTATTTCGGGAGGACACTTGGGAGTCAATAAAACCCTGGCTAAGGTAAGGGAGAGGTTTTATTGGGTAAGGTATCGAACCGACGTAGAGCAATGGTGTCGGCGATGTGATACTTGTGCGGCGAGCAAAGGACCAAAAACTAGAACTCGAGGAGAGATGCAACAGTACAATGTGGGTGCCCCAATGGAGAGAATTGCTATAGACATCGCGGGGCCATTTCCGGAAACGACAAAAGGTAACAAATACATCATGGTGGTCATTGATTACTTTACAAAATGGCCGGAAGCTTATGCAATACCGAACCAGGAAGCAGTTACGGTCGCGGAAACATTAGTCAATGAATGGGTTTGCAGATATGGAACACCGCTCGAGTTGCATACCGACCAGGGAAGGAATTTTGAATCTCAACTGATGGAAGAGCTGTGCAGAACACTCGGCATTAGAAAAACACGAACTACACCTATGAACCCACAATCGGATGGCATGGTAGAACGATTCAACCGAACCATGGAAGAACATTTGTCAAAGGTAGTAGAAGCCAACCAAAGAAATTGGGACAAGGATCTTCCGTTATTCTTGATGGCCTATCGTAGCGCAGTGCACAATACGACAAGTGAAACGCCAGCGAATATCATGTTCGGAAGAGAACTTCATCTTCCTAGTGACATCGAGTTCGGCATCCCTGGAGGTCTGGTATCCACGAAAACAGATTATGTGGGACAACTAAGGGAGAAGATGAATAAAATCCATCAGCAGGTTCGAGACCACATTAAGATTGCCAGTGACAAAATGAAAACCAGGTACGACATAAATGCAAATAGTGGCGGTTTTCAAGAAGGAGAATTGGTATGGCTATACAACCCCAGAAGAACTAAGGGAAGATCACCCAAGCTGCAGCCAGATTGGGAAGGCCCATATAAAATAATCAAACGAATTAATGATGTCATCTACCGCATACAAAAGGGACCCCGTACCAAGATGAAAGTGATACATCTGCAAAGGTTGGCACCGTACCAAGGTAACAGCACCAATGCGATCTCTGATATTGTTCGGGACGAACAAAACTAAATGGAGGGCAATGTAATAAACTTCGTCCAGAATGGGTTAATTTTATTTACTCATTCATTAATTGAAAGTTAACTCCTTTTTCAATCTTTTACTTGTATTGCAAATTGTATTGCATAAATTAATGTAAATTAAATTTGTTATACAAATGTTTACATTAATGAATTAAAAGGAGTTACCTAATACATTTTGCATAAATTAAATTTGAGTTCGCTAATACAAATGCAAGTATGAATGAAAACAGGTGTGGCCTATTTCAGATGTACGGACTACGTAGTATTGATTTCTAGTGGATTATAGAAGTTTCGATTTATTTATTTTTCGATATAAATAAGCAAACAAAAATATCAGATAGTCAGTTTTAATTTTGCAATTAAAAGTGTTTTACAAATATTCGAAAGTATAAGGAATAATCGGTGGTACTTGAGCCTGGGTACCAATAGTGAAAGAATCTGAACTGAGTGGAATAGTAAATACAGATTTTACGATTCCGAATATTATTGATTCAAATTGTGGAAAAGCGGTGAAGTTTAGTGTCCATAAATTGGAGACCCTGGAATTTATTGTAAGGAAAAACGGAAGCTGCTGTAATTTGATGATAAATAAAGTTTGAGATTCTGTTAACTAAAGATCTGTCTTTTACTGTCGTGTTTGTTCAATAATCTAAAAGAACCAACGAAGAGTCGTTACAATATATATATATATATATATATATATATATATATATATATATATATATATATATATATATATATATATATATATATATATATATATATATATATATATATATATATATATATATATATATATATATATATATATATATATATATATATATATATATATATATATATATATATATATATATATATATATATATATATATATATATATATATATATATATATATATATATATATATATATATATATATATATATATATATATATATATATATATATATATATATATATATATATATATATATATATATATATATATATATATATATATATATATATATTAGGGTGTCCCTTAAATTTGAAATTTATAAAATTTTGAGGGCCGTTATTTTAATTGGTGTCTTATACTCTTAAATAAGTCGTATCAAAAATTCAGCTCGATATGTCAATTTCTGACTGTGCCACAAGCCTTTTAATGTTTTTCATATGCGTTATTTATTTTCTAAATAAATATTTTTGCGAATTATACACATAAAATTGTTAATTGTCTGATTAGTTTTGTTTTATGGCACCTAATTTTAATTATTATAATACTCAAAAACTTTTAATGTTTCCTAAGAATGATAGACTAGTACAATAGCAAAATCTAGCCGTTCATCACTCTTCTAATCTTGACCGTTATCTTTGTTATTATTCGTGGCAGCGACAAGTTATTAAATAGTTGATAAAAATAATGACTATTTTTGTATCTTTACGTATTTTATGGGAGCTGATAATAATATAAAATAAAAATATAACAACATAGTAGACACAATTATGTCTACTAATAATATATGTCCACACCAAAGTGATGGCTTGCATAAACATTTTACGCGTTTAAACACGCACAAAATTGCAGTAGATCACTACAACGCGCATCGTTCAAGTTAATATCTAGTGTAAAAAGTATTTTAAGTATGATTTTAGTGGCGTTTTAAGTTATTTTTATAGTAAAAGTGTTTAATATGGACTGTAATAAAAAGCATTCTACAAAATATAGAAAAAAATGTCTACGACAAAATATTTCAGGAGAAACAATGTCGTGATGATTACAAAGAGTTATTGGAGCTCAAATTTGTTTTTCTTGGAGGAATCCCAGTGGAATCAAATTTTACAAATCATCAAATCTTACCCCCAGTGGAATCAAATTTTACAAACCCGGAGCTATTAGCGAGGCTCGTTTCATGTCACGAGCCATCTACAGTCTGAAGATATTCATGTTTAGAAATCAAATGGCATTATCAAAAAGAAAGGAAGCTGGTATAAAATCTTTGTGTCTGCATTGTTCTTTTATATGTAAAGTATGGGCTTAATTCAACCAATGCAATCAACACTCCTAAGAACGATTTTCACCTTATGAATGATTCAATCTTATACAAAAATATCAATAAAAGGATTTCTGATGTGGCAATTAAAAAATTTAAAGGTCATCCATGGTATTTGTCAGAAAAACTGGCTGGTATGGCAATTTTAGATAATGATGTGACAATTTCAGAAAAGAAAAAAATGGTTGAAAAAATTATTTCAAAAGAAAAATCAAGCAACGATTGATTCGATTTCCTTGAAACAGAAACGTTTTTGTAAGATATATATTTTCCTTTGCATTTTAAATTTACTTATAAACTGTTTTATTAAGATTAAATTTTTTTTTAAGATAAATAGTTATTTAACAAAAAAAATGTTTACAATTTTTTTATCTAATTTTTGCAAGTCTTGTGGCACAGTGAAATATTGTCCGATTGAGCTCAAATTTTACATAATAACTTCTTTTTATTAAAAGCACCAATTAAAATAACGGCCCGAAAGATCAAATAAAAATTTGAAATTACACAAATATAAGGGACACCCTAATATATATATATATATATATATATATATATATATATATATATATATATATATATATATATATATATATATATATATATATATATATATATATATATATATATATATATATATATATATATATATATATATATATATATATATATATACATATATATATATATATATATATATATATATATATATATATATATATATATATATATATATATATATATATATATATATATATATATATATATATATATATATATATATATATATATATATATATATATTAAATATGGAGGGGCTGAAATGCTCTGAGATATGAAGACTTCGGTTTTGGTTAAGGATTTTGATATAGTTTTCGGCATAAAACCTTTATGAGTACATGGATTTTGGTTTTGGGAAGCGGTGTATATCAAAGATAACTCTTTGTTAAAGTATAAGTATTTAAAGTATAAGTAACTATATAAGTATAAGTGTATAAGTACTTATACTTAAGTATAAGTTAAAGTATAAGTCTCTGTTTAGAAATTTATTACAAAACTAACACAAAACGTCAATACGTTGCCGGAAAATTATAACAGATCGTAAATTAACATAAATTAGTGAAAAGATGATACACTCAGCAAACTACTCAAAAACCTCTTCATTTAGCGTTTCGAGAAAATATTACAAAATCACAAATTCATATTTCTTTCAAAATTCCAACAACATTGTAAAAATTAATTAAAATCAAACTATTTTCAAAATTCTAAATATATTCCAAAAATTAGAATATAATCAAATATTTAAACTTTTTCTAAATTCTAATAATATTTCAAAAATTCTTAAAATTCAAAAATTGAAACTTTTTCCAAAATTCTACAAATATTGCAAAAATTATAACAAAATCAAAAATACAAACTTTTTTCTAAATTCAAAAAATATTTCAAAAACCATAACAAGTCCAAAAATTTTCCATGCCACATTTACGTCCTACAAACAGCTAATTTTTTTGACATACTTGACAATATTTTTTTGATAAACATGCAATAAAATTTTCAGTAATAATAATCATTTTATACAAATAAATAATTTTATTTTCTAAAAAAAGAAATAAAAATCTCTCTTTTGACACACTTGACAACATTTTTTTGACAAACTTATTACGCCATAATTCTCAATAATAATAATAAAATTTCATGCCATACAAACAATTAATTTTATTTTTTTTTCCAAAAAATTGGGTAAAATAATAAATAAAAATCTTTCTTTTGTCACACTTGACAACACTTTTTTGACAAACTTATAATGCCATAATCTAGTTTTTGGTCTCACATACTAATCCCAGAATTAGAATTAGAATTACTAGAACACAATAGGAACAGTAGAAATAATGAAATTATTCGAAAAGATTAGCAAACTTTTCCTTTGAAATATTTTTAATATACATAATCATAAAATTTAATGCTCCAGTACAAAAAACAAACAAAATTGTTACTCTCAAGATTTTTTTCTTTTGTAACTAAACAAATTTATGAAATAAATGAAAAAAAAATATAAAAATTTCAAGCTTACAGGAGGAAGTTTTTTTTTAATCTTTTTACACTTTCAAGCATATAGGGGATGATGACGTGCAGGGCTGATGCCTGCCAGGTGGTGGTTTCCGTACTTCACATTTCATGACTTATCCCTAAAAAAAATTCTAGCCTTACAGAACGACCGTTACCCAAAGAGTTCACTAGCTTTCAGTTTAATATTTTCGTCACTCATTTTCCTAATGTATTGTATATTGTTTTCATAAACCGTTCACTAATAATAAGGCTTAGATTTTGGTTTTCTTAAAAAATTTACTGAACACGTGTTTCAGTTTTCATAAAAATATAATAAATTTTCACCGCACACTTCTTAAAATTTTTCGATGAAACGAAACGATTTATTTCGAATTCACTCAATTACAAAAGTTATAATATATCTGATTCTTTTCTAAGGAAAATAGAACTTAACGGACATTATTGATAAATATAATCGGTTTTCATTTAAGTTCACGGCGCGGTAGTTAATAATTTAATAATATTTAATTTAATAATAAAATTCATAACATTACAAACGATTTTCTACTCACTCACACAACAACAGTTAACAATTATTCTTTCAAAGCCCTGGCAACAACTAGGTTACTAGAATCAAAAATTCAATTACAATTGTGAGGGTTAGTGCCTACAACGCGCAACGGCCCACCAAATTCAGTAAATTTAAAAACAGGTTGGGATATTTACAAACTTTTGATACATAAAAAAATAAAGATAACTGATAATAATAATGACTGACAATAATGGTAGTAAAAATAAAATTTCAACTTTAATCACACCATTGAAAATATAAAAGAATAGCAAATAAATCCATAAATTATTCAGCTATGTTGTACTGTTATGGTACAAAGCATTGATAAATTTTGAATTATTTCAGTTTTCATTCTTTCAAAACTTTCTAACTCAATAAACAAATCAAAGCAGTAAAAAACTAAATGCTATATAATTATTTACAAAATATAATTACTATATTTGCAAACATTAGCTGTTATTCTTATTGTTTTGGTCAATCTAGATTTACAATTCCGATTTGAATGAATGGATAATTCGCTAGCAGTTGTCTATTTTCAGTACAACTCATCTGTTATCTTTTCGAAATGACATATCATGAATGTTTAATGTTCCGGTTTGACCTACATCAGTCATCACACAATTTTATCAAATAGTTTATGAATTATTGGCATACCCAAAATAATAAAAATAATTCAACAATTTTTTAAAATAAAAATATATAGATAGATACACATATTGCTTTGACTAATATATTATATTACATAAGTACAGTCATTTATTTTTGATTTTGTATTAATAAATACATAACATTTCAATTCTAAAAAATCTAATAATAATTTTAAAATATTTATATTATAATTAATTTTGGCATTGTTTATTTTACCAAGAAAAATCTGAATTAGTTTTGTTTGTGAATTGATTGAATCAAAAATAGAAAAAAAATTATAGTAAACAATTTTTATTCTTCAACAAGAACAAATGATAAAATAAAATCTGATCTTGTTTATAACCATATAGTCCAAGAGCTAGTGAACCTTTTGGGTAACGGTCGTCCTGTAAGGCTAGAATTTTTTTTAGTGATAGTTCATGAAATGTGAAGTACGGAAACCACAACCTGGCAGGCATCAGCCGTGCACGTCATCATCCCCTATATGTTTGAAAGTGTAAAAAAAAATTTCAAATTAAAACAAGTTCGTTGGTTGAAGCCTAATTATTTTATTTATAAAATTTATTTTAACGTTTCGATATAATTTATATCATCTTCAGATTAATTTCAACTCACATTTACCAACTACTTATAAACGTAACACTGTTCATATTTTGGTTCAAAAAATAAAAAATATTTCACATTCTACATTGATACAAAAAAATCTTAACCAACTTCGTCATATTTTGAAACTTAATAGCTATCCAAAAAATTTTATTGAACGTGAAATAAGAAATGCTATGAACAAAGATTGCAGATACATCAGGAATCTTTCAACAGTGAACAATTTTGTTGCTATTTCCTACGTTTGTGGACTTTTCGAAAAAATTAGACATCTATTATCAAAATACAAAATTAAAGTTGTTGGAAATGCTTTTTCGTCTTTTTCTAAAACAGTTTTTTCAAATCTTAATTCTTAAGGATTCTATTCCAAAATGCTTACAAAGTAATTTGATTTATAAAGTTCTTTGTGAATGTCACGCATCATATATTGGTATGACAAAACAATATTTAAAATCACGGATTTATCAACATATAAATGATAGTAAAGATAACAACATTAACAAAATTGGAAAAAGTGCTTTATCGGAACATTTACATGAAAATACAGATATCCCTCGTATAACGCGGTAGTTACATTCCAGAAAAATTTCGCGTTATGTAAATTCGCGTTATATAAGTCATAGATTTCATATAAATTTGAGAGTTACGTTCCAATAGGTTTTTTTAAATAAAATACATATTAAATAACAGACCCACATATATTTCAACTCAAAATTAAAATTCAGACTTTGTTATAAAATAAAAACACAAAATAAATATAAAAATATTACAAAATTCAAAAAACTTACACATGTATTATAAAATTTAAAAGCAAACTGAAAAAAATTAAAAGTTTATTAACAAACTTCATTGTTGTTCAGGATCAGGACTAATCTGTTTCACTGTCTTCAAATAATATTCATGAAAAGCGTTTTGGGCGTGCAATAGCTTCATCAGAAGATATTTCTTCTACATAGTTTTCGCTACTGGACAAAAAACTAGTTATGAGATCTTGTGATTCTTCCACTGGTTTTATCATTGCGAAATCAGTTATCAATCTTTGCTTGGTTTTTTTTCAAGATCCTTTTCAATTTCATAATAAGGTGCTAGATTAATATCTATTTGCCTTAGTATTTTGCTTGACCTCTCCAATGAAGGATCATTATTTGTAAAGAAAGATTTCATTTTTTCAACCAAACTTAAGCCCTCTCGTATTCGCTTGAGGGTGAAATCTGGAATTGATTCACAGATATCTTCCTCCGAAGTGACGTCGTCTCTTTCATGTGCGATATTTGAGGAGGTTGAAGATTCAGTTGTTAACTGAATTAACTCTCTTTCGTTGAGGTATGAAGATTCGTTTATAATTTCATAAATGTCATCTTCGTTCATATCATTAAAGTTTTCTCCATTGAAACGTTGACCTACCGTTAATATTCGGTTCACTTCCACATTTAATAGTGGTACTGCATTATCTTTTGCAACAGCTTCCGGACATATGTTTTTCCATGTGCCGTTTAGCGTTGACTGTTTTAATTCTTTAACAGATGATTCTACAATTTGAATGCAGTTTAAAATTGAAAAGGTTTTCCACAATTCTGTAATTGTTAGCATTAGAATCCATTTTATCAAGAATAAGTTGGAATGTTTGCCGAATATAATATGCTTTTAACGTAGATATTATACCTTGGTCTATTGGTTGAATGATAGACGGGGTATTGGGTGGTAGGAAAACTATTTCTACATTAGG
Source organism: Diogma glabrata (assembly GCA_963693315.1). Lineage (NCBI taxonomy): Eukaryota > Metazoa > Arthropoda > Insecta > Diptera > Cylindrotomidae > Diogma > Diogma glabrata. The sequence continues at coordinate 32,603 of CAVNZG010001257.1, forward strand.
ATGGTTAAAGTTTCTTGGATGTCCTGGGGCATTTTCTAATACTAACAGCACTTTGAAATCGAGGTTCTTTTTTTAAAAATAAATTTCAACCTCGGGTATAAAACAATTAAAAAACCAATCTCGAAACATACTGCTTGTAACCCAAGCCTTATTATTTGCTCGCCAATGAGCAGGTAGTTTGGACTTATCAATGTTTTTCAAAGCTCGTGGATTTGAAAACCAGTTTATAAATAAAGGTTTTGTTATATAGTCACCTGATGCATTCCTACAGAGAAGTAGAGTAATTCTGTCTTTTGCGGCCTTAAAACCTGGTGCAACCTTTTCATTTTTTGAGATGTATGTTCGATGCGGCATTTTTTTCCAATTTAGATCTGTTTCGTCTGCATTAAAGACTTGTTCTTTCTTATAACCATCCTCTTCAATAATTTTGGCAAGAGTTTCAGGTTAAGCCCTCGCAGCTTCTATGTCTGCCGATCCAGTTTCACCTTGAAGTTTATAATATTATGTAACACAAATCGTGATTTAAAGATTTCAAACCAACCATTACTAGCTAAGAATTTCATTTGCTCACATGATTTGGTTACTTGCACTGCATCTGGATTACTTTCTTTTAAATATGTAAAAATTTTAAGAGGTTTCGCCTTAATGGCATTTGTATTGATCGGCATTTTTTTTGTAGCACAGTCTTCTATCCACAACATTAAAGCTTTTTCTATTTATTCTATTAAAACATGGCGCACACGTCCAACTCGTTTTGCTCTTATTGATGACCCAACAATAACAGAATTTATTTTATTTTCATTTTGTTTAATGGTGCGTATTGTGGATTCATTTAATCTGAGAGATTTTGCTATTAATCCTGTTTTTTCACCACTGCTCAATCTATCTAGAATTCTAATTTTATCATCTAGGGTAATAAATTTTCGCTTTAGCGTAGGTTTTTCGACAGTTGAAATTTTACTATTCATGGTTAAAAAAATTTTTTTGAAATTATAAATGAGAAAATTAATTATGTATGCATATATGTACGTTAGGGTGTCCAACTGAAATAGCTTCATTTTAATTTTCATAGCCTTGAACCACAAATAGGTTCTTTATGGTCTTAAAAGCTTTCCTGAATTTTTTCAGATTTTTTAAAACAGTTTAGAACTCGCTATTTTATTTTTTATGTTCCAGTGGCAACAAAATCTATATAAAATCAGTTTTTCGAATATAACTTTTTCAGTTTTGATCTTACAAAAAATATTATGCAGATAAAAGTTGTAGATCTTAAAAAAATACATCGATTTTTTTTATGGTAAAAAAACGTTTTTTTAAAGTCGAATTTTACAAAAATGACTAATACCGTTCGTTTTTCACCTATAACTATTTTAGTTGTGATTTTACGAAAAAGTTATGGAAATAAAAGTTGTAGTTCTTAAAAAAACATCGATTTTTCTTTGTTTAAGCAGCAAAAGATTTTTTTAAACTTAAAAAGAACGAACTTTAATAGTCGATAAATTTTTTTAAACACTTTTCGAATTAAATTCTTTCGTAGAAGATAACTAATGAAATCGTATTTAATATGTACATTAGGGTGTCCCACTGAAATAGCTTTATTTTAATTTTCATAACCTTGAACCGGATCTAGGTTCTTTATGGTCTTAAAAGCATCCCTGAATTTTTTCAGATTTCTTAAAAAAAGTTTAGAACTCGCTATTTTATTTTTTATGTTCCAGTGGCAACAAAATCTACTTAAAATCAGTTTTTCGAATATAACCTTTTCAGTTTTGATCTTACAAAAAATATTATGGAGATAAAAGTTGTATATCTTGAAAAAATATATAGATTTTTTTCTTTGTTTAAGCAAAAATAAATTTTTTAAGCTTAAAAAGGACGATCTTTTTTATAGTCGAATTTTACAAAAATAACTAATAATGTTCGTTTTTCGCCTATAACTATTTTAGTTTTGATTTTACGAAAAAATTATGAAAACAAGAGTTGTAGTTCTTAAAAAAACATCGATTTTTCTTTGTTTAATCAGCAAAAGATTTTTTTAAACTTAAAAAGAACGATCTTTAATAGTCGAATTTTACATAAATGACTAATAACGTTCGTTTTACACCTATAACTATTTTAGTTTTGATTTTACGAAAAAGTTAGTGAAATAAATGTTGTAGAGCTGGAAAAATTCATCAATTTTTTCTTTGTTTAATCAAAACCCATTTTTTTCAAGCTTAAAAAGGACGATTTTTTATAGTCGAATTTTACAGAAATAACTAATAACGTTCGTTTTGCTTAAACAAAGAATAAAATCAATGTATTTTTTCAAGATCTACAACATGTATTTCCATAATTTTTTGTAAATTCAAAACTAAAATAGTTGTAGGCGAAAAACGAACGTTTTTAGTTATTTTTGTAAAATTCGAATAAAGAAGATCATCCTTTTTAGGCTTAAAAAATTGTTTTTTGCTTAAACAAAGAATAAAATCGATGTATTTTTTGAAGATCTACAATGTTTATTTCCATAATTTTTTGTAAAATTAAAACTAAAATAGTTACGCGAAAAACATACGTTATCAGACATTTCTGTAAAATTCGACTATTAACGATCGTTCTTTTAAAGTTTAAAAAAATTTGTATTACTCGAACAAAGAAAACAATCGTTGTATTTTTTCAAGATCTACAACTTTTATCTCCATAATTTTTTTGTAAAATCAAAACTAAAATAGTTATAGGCGAAAAAGAAACGTTGTTAGTCATTTCTGTAAAATTCGACTATAAAAGATCGTCCTTTTTAAGCTTGAAAAAAAATTTTTTTTGATTAAACAGATAAAAAAAATCGATGTATTTTTTCAAGATCCACAACTTTTATTTTCATAACTTTTTCGTAAAATCAAAACTAGGTGAAAAACGAACGTTATTAGTCATTTCTGTAAAATTCGACTATAAAAGATCGTTTTTTTTAGCTTGAAAAATTTTTTTTTTCATAAATAAAGAAAAAATCCTTGTTTTTTTTTTAAGATACACAACTTTTATCTCCATAATATTTTTTGTTAGATCAAAACTGAAAATGTTATATTTGAAAATCTGATTTTATGTAGATTTTGTTGCCACTGGAATATAAAAAATAAAATAGCGAGTTCTAAACTTTTTTTAAAAAATTTGAAAAAATTCAGGGATGCTTTTTAGACCATAAAGAACCTAGATCCGGTTCAAGGTTATGAAAATTAAAATAAAGCTATTTCAGTGGGACACCCTAATATACATATTAAATACGATTTCATTAGTTATCTTCTACGAAAGAATTTAATTCGAAAAGTGTTTAAAAAAATTTTGTTTTTTTTTCTAATAAACATTCCAGAATAGTAAAGAAAATATTTAACCAATAACAGAAATCTATTTAATCTATCTTCGATCACAAATATAACTTATGCTGATACTTAAACTATAAAAAAATTTATTTACCTTATTAAAAACTTATATTTTCAACCTTTTAACTTATTATAACAAGACAAATTTTAGAATGATAGTTTTTAATTCAACAAGTACATTATGTATTTTCTTTTCAACTTCGCGTTATAAAAGTAGAAATTTCGCGTTATACAGAAACCAATTTTTTTTTCAAATCGCGTTATATCGAAAACGCGTTGTATAAGTACCGCGATAAACGAGGGATACCTGTAATCATAATTTTTCTTTGGAAGATGTAGTTATTTTAAAAAAAGAAAACCATTTCAGAAAACGTAGTATTTTGGAAATGTTGTTTATAAAGAAATCTTCAAATCTTCTGAATATTTAAAACGATTCAGCTTATTTAGGAAATAGCTATAATTATATAATAAATTAATTTTTTAGATTTAAATTTTAATTAACTTTATTCAAATTTCGTTTTTTCTTAACTTAGTAACAGAAAATGTTTTTTGAAATCGTAAAAATTTTTGAGCATATTTCCGTTTAGTTTTTTCTTTTCTTTTGTATTATTATTTTTGATTGTTTCATGTAAGTTTGATAATTTTTTGTAAAATATTGTTTTTTGCTTTTTTAATATTTTTTGATATGTTTTTAAGATTTTTTCATTTGTATTCATTTTGTTATAGTTTTTTACCATTTTCTGAAGATGATATAAGTTATATCGAAACGTTAAAATAAATTTTATAAATAAAATAATTAGGCTTCAACCAACGAATTTGTTTTAATTAAAACTACAGCCTACAAATACTTTTTAAAAAAATGTAAAAAAAATTGAAAAAAAAAACTTCCTCCTGTAAGCTTGAAATTTTTATATGATTTAGCTCACTTATTGTAGAGTAAAAAAAAATTGACAGGCAATTTGGAGGTGCACAAGTATCAGCCAGGCGAATCGAAAGGTGTTACAACCTGCCGGCCAGCTGTCACAAGCGACGAAATCTAGAAAACCGCTGAACGGATTTTCAAAATTTTTGTTTCTTAAAATAAGTTTACTCAATGGAAAGAGCTGAAAGGACGAAGTGTTCGATGACTGTACCGGAAGTGTGTCAAAAAAATCGTCAAGTGTGTCGAAACAAGCAAATTTGCATATTTTTGGCTTAAAAAACGTTCATTTTAAGTCATTCCGGATATAAACATTGAATTTGAAGAAATCTTGATGGTCTGGATTGGTATGTGATACCAAAAACTAGATTATTGCATTATAAGTTTGTCAAAAAAATGTTGTCAAGTGTGTCAAAAGAAAGATTTTTATTTATTTTTTACCCAATTTTTTGAAAAAAAATAAAATTAATAATTTGTATGACCTGAAATTATATTATTATTATTGAGAATTATGGCACTATAAGTTTGTCAAAAAAATGTTGTCAAGTGTGTCAAAAGAAAGGTTTTTATTTATTTTTTACCCAATTTTTCGGAAAAAAATAAAATAAATTATTTGTATGACCTGAAATTTTATTATTATTATTGAGAATTATGGCATTTTAAGTTTGTCAAAAAAATGTTGTCAAGTATGTCAAAAAAATTAACTGTTTGTATTACGAAAATGTGGCAAGGAAGATTTTTGAGCTTGTAATAGTTTTTGGAATATTTTTTGAATTCTGAAAAAAGTTTGTATTTTCGATTTTGTAATAATTTTTGCAATATTTTTAGAATTTTTTGAAAAAGATTTAATTTTTGATATTGTTATAATTTTTGCAATATTTGTAGAATTTTGGAAAAGTTTCAATTTTTGAATTTTTAAGAATTTTTGGAATATTATTAGAATTTAGAAAAAGTTTAAATATTTGATTTTATTTTAATTTTTGAAATATACTTAGAATTTTTAAAAAGTTCGATTTTAATTAATTTTTACAATATTATTGGAATCTTGAAAGAAATATGAATTTGTGATTTTGTAATATTGTAATGTTATGATATTATGAATGGCAATGTTGTAATATTATTATATTTGAGTAGTTTGCTGGTTGTATTATCTTTTCACTAAATTATGTTAATTTATGATCTGTTATGATTTTCCGGCAACGTATTAATGTTTCGTGTTAGTTCTGTAATAAATTTCTAAACAGAGATAAAAAAAACATGCACTTTAACAATAAGGTTTGTTTGATATACATCGTTGCCCAAAAATAAAAACAAGGTCCTCATAAAAGTTTTATGCCGAAAACTATATCAAAATCCTTAACCAAAACCGAATTCTTGAAAACATAGAGTTTGAAATTTCAGCCCCTCCATTAATACTACATTATGATGCTAGGACGTAAACCTAAAGTTTTTAGACGATTGTGGCGTTTGCGAATCGAGGCGCTAGCTTCAAGATTAAAAATTTTCCATGCAACATTTCCGTAATACAAACACCTAATTTTTTTGACATACTTGACAACATTTTTTTGACAAACTTATAATGCCATAATTCTCAATAATAATAATAAAATTTCAGGTCATACAAATAATTTATTTTATTTTTTTCCGAAAAATTGGGTAAAAAATAAATAAAAATCTTTCTTTTGACACACTTGACAACATTTTTTTGACAAACTTATAATGCAATAATCTAGTTTTTGGTATCACATACCAATCCAGACCATTAAGATTTCTTCAAATTCAATGTTTATATCCGGAATCACTTAAAATGAACGTTTTTAAGCCAAAAATATGCAAATTTCCTTGTTTTGACACACTTGACGATTTTTTTGACACACTTCCGGTACAGTAATCGAACACATCGTCCTTTCAGCTCTTTCCATTATTATTATTCCACTTATTTTAAGAAACGAAAATTTTGGAAATCCGTTCAGCGGTTTTCTAGATTTCGTCGCTTGTGACGGCCGGCCGGCAGGTTGTAACACCTTTCGATTCGCCTGGCAGATACTTGTGCACCTCCAAATCGCCTGTCAATTTTTTTTGTACTCTACAATAAATGAGCTAAATCATATAAAAATTTCAAGCTTACAGGAGGAAGTTTTTTTTTCAACTTTTTTTACACTTTCAAACATATAGGGGATGATGACGTGCACGGCTGATGCCTGCCAGGTCGTGGTTTCCGTACTTCATATTTCATGAACTATCACTAAAAAAATTCTAGCCTTACAGGACGACCGTTACCCAAAGGGTTCACTAGCTCTCAGTCTAATACCTTTGAATTCTTTCGTTTATTCAGCTACAGACATTTAAATAGTCGTCTATAACGGAGCCACATTAGTGATAGTCATTCTAAAATGTAATTTTGTCTTGTTTTCGGGTTTAAATAGCATTCCACATGTCCACAAATGATAGGGTACAGGAAGTGGTTAATCAGGATAGCTATCCTCAGGAAGTGGTTAGCTGAATGAGGTATAGACTCAATGGAATTTAAAATTTCTTACAGAACGGTTAATATTTATTCGATTACATGATTGTCTTCCAAATATTTTGAAATGAGCGTAACTACCGCCACTATTATAATATGAATAAAAATTATTGAAACCGCAATTAACACCCAAAATATAAAATAATTCTATAATTATGTTACAAAATTGTTTTTTTTAATAAAGTTGACATGGAAAAAAAAGAAATTGGTTTAGATTGAGGAGTCCGCATCATAGCATCGAAAAATCAAATCATCGAGTTGTGTTATAGGACTGAATATCAGTAGACCGAAAATTCATACCATCGAATTTCATACCATCGAAGGGTTTTGAAATTGAAAAAGCATTAGATCGAAATATCATATCATAACACCGAAAATTTATTTCATCGAAAAGTCCGAAAATTCAATTTATAAATTCAGATGGCCGTCGAAATCAGATGACCATCGAAATATCAGATGACCGAAATTCATAAAATAGAATAAAAAACGATATAATCGAAATATCATAACATTGAAAATATTCGATATTCAACATCGAAAAATCATTCAGTCGGAAAACAGAGTATCAGAGGAGAGTATCCTCACATTCCATTGTTAGTGTTTCAGGTTTTTGTCTGATTTAAGAGTGTGGAGTGGAACTCATTATAAACAGAGTACGACTAAATGATTTTCCGATGTAATGAATTATTCATTATATCGAATATTTTCGATGTTATGATATTTCGATAATATTATTACGGTTATAGAAAAATCATAACAAAACACAACAATAAATTAATGAAACAAATAGTGTTGTTGTTGTATTCTTAGAACTTGGGTCAACATAAAATAAAATATATGGAAATAATAACGTAGATTTCTATTCGAGACCATTCATAGTTTTTCCTAGAATATGCGAATTTGCAATAATTTTTTCCTAAAAATTATTACAAATAGAAGTTATTTTAAAATTAGTTTTTGTGAATAAAGTTTTAAATTTAAGTGTTATTTTATAGAAGTATTTTGTGTATTATTTTGGACGCTGTGTACCGGAAATTTCTACAATAAACCGTTGGAGTTTCTGAAGCTGTTGAAAGAATATTTTAATTAGGAATACGGTTTCCTGTATTGTTACCTGTTGTTGTGGAACAGTCAAGGAGTTGAAGACTTAATAAAACCTGGTGTTTTAGCTTACTAATAAGTGATCGGAATCGGAAGAGATTTAGGAATTGCGTTTATCGAATTGAGAGTAAGTCCAATTCGAAGTAAGGTTGGAAAAACGTAACAATATGAATTTTTGTTCTATTTTATGAATTTCGATCATCTGATTTTTCGATGCTATGATATTTCCACTACATCGAAAAAATTTCGGTACAATGGCTTCGACAGTATGAATTCGCTTCGATTTTTCGATACCATAATTGTTAATTTTTCGATATATTGATATTTTTCAATGTAGCGAGTTTCGATGTCCATATGTATATAGCACGATCCTTGGTTTAAATGGGTTAGTAGGTTTTTTTTGAAAATGTTTAAAATCTGTTTACGCCTATTCCGGCATTTCCCTGGTGCGGGAAATAACAAATTCGTATTAGAAAATATTTCTTTATTTCATTAATTGCACTTTTTTCTCAAATTTCAATTAACAGGGAAATGCCGGAATAGGCGTATAGGATTGTTTTTAATGCTCTGAATGACTTTTTGGTTATTTTTCCCAATTTTTTGGTATGGTATCGGTGTTTTGCTAATAACTCTCACAAATTTCATTGAATTCATATACTTACAAGTGAGTAGAGAAATAGTTATTTTAACGAAAATTGATAGTTAAAATTAGTAATTCATCTCATTTCCGCTGTATGGCGCGCTTGCACCCTTTTACTGAAAAGCTCATATGTCAAAATAGGACTTTTTTCCACAAATAATTAATATTCGGAAGAGAATGTTTTAGGATTTCAAATAGATTCTTTTCTATAATTCTTTAGAATATGGACATATTTTATCGATTTTTTTTAAATATCAAAAAATTTGGTATGTTTGGTTTGGTATTGACGAAATTTGTGTTTTTTTGGTTCTCAAATGGAGTTATGAGATTTTGTTCATATTTTAAAGTTTTTCGGTACGACGGCGGTGTTTTGCTAATACCTCTAACAAATTTTATTGAATTGATATATATTTTTGCAAACGAGGCTATAAATATAGTTATTTTGCTGAAAAATTTTAGCTTGGTATTAATAATTCATTTTATTTCCGCTATGTGGCGCTCTGGCACCCTTTTACTAAAAATTTCATATCTTAAAATAGCGCTTTTATGTTAGTTTTTTCACGAATTTTACAGATAATACATGCAGCTATCAAATTCTAAAGAGAAAATTTAAATATGCTGATTTCTTTATGATTTTTTAATATTTAAAATATTCTAAAATGAAGTAATCTTCAAACATAATAAAGATCAATCTATATGTATGAATTTTTTAATGTTTTCTTCAGAATTTGAAAATTACATGTATTATCTGTAAGGCTTGTGAAAAAAAATCAAAAAATAAAAGTTTGAAAATTAATTCAGTAAATTATTTGTGATATAACATCACTCCGATGGAAAATCTCCCATCAAGAATATAAGAACTGAATCTAAAAAATTATGGTATGGATTATGTGTCAATAGACACAAGACTAGTCATCTTCTTCTCGCCGATACGAGCTTGTTATTCAATACTAGTATGTCTAGAGTATAACAAAACAGTGATCACTAGAGAAACTAATTGACTAAACCTAAATCTATTAAATATATGTTTATGTGATTTTTTTGTTTTTTTATACTTCGCTAGAGATATAGACTAATTTTTGGTTTATATAAGCGATGACATTTTTTGGTAGTTTATCTAGTCGGCTAGCCCTGATGAGAATGATAAACCGTTTTAAAGTTTAAAATTTTCTCATTGGTTCGAAACTAGATCGGTCGAAAATTGTATGGATTACAAAAAGTTTCATAATTTGCACCATAATAAAAGTTTGTTTGAGCTTTTCAGTAAAAGGGTGCTCGCGCGCGCCACACAGCGGAAATGAGATGAATTATTAATTTAATTTAATATATCAATAACAATCGATATCGGCGTGACTTAGAACTTAGCCTATTTTTATCAAAATCGGTTAATTTATTTTTGGTGTTTTGAAAAAAAACTAAAACCACTCTTGTTTTGGTTATCATGAGAATGAAATGAATAATACTACCAAGGTTTACCATTTTGTTTGCGAAAATGTAAACAAGAAAATCTTGATTAGATGATGACAAAGGAAACTGTGATCAAGGTTATTGGCATCACAATTTACTTATTGTCATCATACACACTTATACAATTTCATAGAAAATCAGTTTAATACTTTCTGGTTTTAAGGTATTGTGAGAAACGCAGTTTGTTATCTTATTATTCAGCAATTAGTAAACTAAATACAAACGAACCGAATAAGAACTTTCAGAGATTTCAACAAAGTGAAATGGAAAGTTCTTGTATATCGTCGGCTACATATAGCATTTACATGTAACTACATTTTAGAAAAATGGAAAGGAAGCTCAGCAAATGATTTATTGCGATTCTAAACCAGCTTTTATTTTATTTTCAAGCTAACTTAGAATCACAATAAATCGTTTTTGCGCTTCATCTCAATTTTTCCAAAATGTAGTGACACGTAAATGAGCTTTGGAGCCGGCGATATATTATTTTGATTCCGATTATTTTTAACACTTCTCGCATTAATTTTTTTATGATTATTATTATTACTTTTCTTCTATGGATTAAGTATTAACTTTATCGATATCTTCATTTTTTGAAGTTTAAGATAATTATTATTTTTTTATGCCTTTCTTTGATCTGGCTAACTCTGCTTAGTTTGTAATTTCTAATTTGTACAGTTATTTTGCTGTTCATCCATTTTCATTTTCTGGAAATCTCAATAATGTTCGAGCTACGTTTGAACAACTTCCTGTACTAAATATACTTAGGGATTAGACCGGTTATTAGGATTAACCTAATTATTATTGATAATTTATCTGTGAACAATTGAAACAGAAAAAACTCTAACGAACTAAACACAAAAAACTTTCTTCAAACTCGGATATCAGAGCTTGGAGTTATTGAAGTTTGGAATAAACAAGTGCTCGACAGGCCGTCCACCTCAATTGGTTCATTTTTGCCAAAAGTTTAGTTTTATAAATTTTAAAACCATTCCATCAAAATCGATTTATGAACGAAGACTGTACTGTATTGTCCAGTCTCCACACGACATTAACAAAATATGAAAGAAATAGACTTATGTTCGGGAGAATTATTTTCAGTAAAATATTGCATTGTAAACTTGTTGTTCAGACAATCATCATACTTTTCATATTTTCGATCGTGGTGGTATTCGAATCTTTCATTATTTTTGATAATTTTATAACAATATAAGAGTAAATTATTTTTGTTTTGTTTCTTGGTACTTTAACTGTGAATGTGGTAGTTGATTGACCACCGATACTTTATATTTATTTCAAACTTTTTAAAGCAATTCTAATCTTTATTTTGTCCCCCATCAACATTTTCAATACTGTGCGAATTCTTTAATCCACATAAGTAGCTTTGGACGAACGGTTGAAAATTATAACCACATTTCTAAACTTATCTATTTCTTAGCATTGCTCCCTTTTGTTTATATCAGTTAGTTAGAGTATGCATATTAACAATAGATCATTACTTCTAGATTTTAATTTAACACAAGAATCGGAGTTTTTCTAAAATCAGCTGAAATGTTTATTGAGAGAAGCCCAAAAATCCTTTCGAATTGAAGATTCTTATCACTCCCCTAATTGCTCACATAAACCTTCTAATAAATTTAATCTGTTCAAATCCCGTCTAGTGAATTATAGTTAAAGTTTCTAACTGCAGATAATATAGTTAGTTATTTTAACACATAATTAACACAAATTGATAAATCTAATCAGCAAAATAATTTTTATTTATTGTTTTTGGTAAACAAATCCCACTTATTTGCTCTTGTTAAGTTTAATTTCAAACTCACTAGAAAGAAGTAATTAAAAATTTAATTTTTATTATAATTCCACTAAAATCGTTCAAAAAAATCCGTCTAATCGCGATTGTATTAGCAACTTTACTAAGTAAATCTAAAGATTCATACATCATATTATTTATTATTTTCAGTGTGATTATTATTACAACGGATTTTATCGGCATTTCAAAAGAAATGGATTTCTTTTGAATATAAAACAAAACGTGAATGTAGAAGTGTAAAAGTGTCAGATGATAAATAAAAGTATCTATACAATTATTTATTCAAGAATAGCCAAAAAATGACAAACGATTCCCAATTATCCATAGTTTTGTTGATGGTCTATTTATTTGTTTTTATCCTTACTGGGTTATCCCTATCCTTGCATAAAAATGCTTGACCTTTTGATAGAAACCCATAATATTCATTGAATCAATAAAATACGTTACTGATGTCTTACTGATTGTACGAAATTTATATAATTCAACATATGTTTTTGAAAGAAATAAAAAAATTTTTTATGTAAATTTGAAATATTTTTTTATTCTCAATAAAAACTTAAAATGAACACCCACTTTGTGAAACAGTTTTCTTTAAATTTATTTTTAAATTGTTTATTTATTTAACTAAAATAAATTACATTACCTCATAATGGTAATACTTTGATATATGTACTATAATGCAATATATTATAAAAACAAAAGCAATTAAAAACCAAGAGAGAATGATAAAGGTTTAGCAAAAGCACAACTATGCCAGAGAGGCCAATTCATCAAGAGGTTTCCACGAAAGAACAAAGTGTTGCTTCAATAAATTTTAAAGTTGGATTGGATCTAGTCAAAATTGAAATTCAATTTTGATATAATTCACCTAATCCACATAAATCCTGATGCATTATCCAAGTTAATGATAAGTCAAAGCCTACGTTGCACTAAGTTGCACGTTGCAAAGCCCACGTTGCACTAAAATAACAGGAAAATGTATTGCTGCATTAGAGAAGATACTCCCATAAAACAGATACCCATTTGTTAAAAAAGAAAGTACTTGAAACATGCATTTTTCAAGATTTTACTTACTTTTCGTTTAATCAAAGTATATATTTCTCTGAAATATCGAAAGATTTTTATAACTTCGAAACCCAAGGGGAGGACAAACTTGACGTTACTTAAAACAGTACACTGTAAAATTCTAAACAAAATTACAATGTTTCATAAATGATATCTCACTTGACTGGGTTTTAAACAGTGCTTTATCCCCTTCTCAATCCCACAACCTTAATATATACGATTACGATGAGTAAGTATTTTACACACTATATTTTTCGATAATTAATTACGACTTTTTCTATAATTCCAAAAACTTTTGAAGTCTTTTCTATCAAATAGGTTCGGAACTACATGAGTGGGTAAAGAAAACACGAAAAAACGCTATTATTCGAAAATAATGTTGTGTGGTGAAAAAATCTAAAATACATTTACAAGTATCCGTTATACTGAAGTGGACACCTTTCATATGATACCCTACATGTTTCGGTAAAAAAAGCATTTTCTAAAAGGCCTCACATCGCAGCCCCATAAAACAAACGAAAACAAATTTATTTTTTTGTATTTGTCATCTTGAGCGAACATGTTAGTTTTATACGTATCTCAAATTTCAAGTTCATGGGATTTATAGTCTCGAAATAATCGATATAATGGACAAAACACGTCTCTCACCAATAGTTACTTCGGTCTGAAAGACCTAAGTATTACAATTCTGGAGCTAAAAGTGAAATTCTTAACCCCACTTTTTTGGCATTTCTCAACGTTTTAGGACCTACTGATTCTAAAAAAGCAAAAAAAAATATATATGTCTGTCTGCCGGCCGGCCGGCCGTCACAATTACCTACGAAATCTAGGAAACCGCTGGACGGATTTCTAAAAATAGGTTTACCCAATGGGAAGAGCCGAAAGGACAATGTGTGCGATAACTGTACCGGAAGTGTGTCAAAACAAGGAAATTTGAACATTTTTTGCTTAAAAACGTTCGTTTTAAGTAATTACGAGTACGAACATTGAATTTGGAGAAATCTTGATGGTCGGGATTGGTATGTGAGACCAAAATCTAGATTATTGCATTATAAGTTTGTCAAAAAAATGTTGTCAAGTGTGTCAAAAGAAAAATTTTTATTTATTTTTTACCCAATTTTTTGGAGAAAAATAAAATTAATTATTTGTTTGACATGAAATTTTATTATTATTATTGAGAATTATGTCATTATAAGCTTGTCAAAAAAGTATTGTCAAGTGTGTCAAAAAAATGATTTCATTTATTTTTTTAGATAATTTTTTGGAAAAAAAAATTTAGCTGTTTGTTTACGTAAATATAATTGAGCATGGAAATTTTTGAATTTGTTATAGTTTTTGAAATATTATTGGAATTTTGAAAAAGTTTCAATTTTTGATTTTGTAAGAATTATTGGAATATTTTTAGAATTTTGAAAGATTTTAAATTTTTGATTTTATTATAATTTTTATAATTATGGAAAAAGTTTCATTTTTTGATATTGTTATATTTTTTGCAATATTTTTAGAATTTTGGAAAAAGTTTGAATTTTTGAATTTTTAAGAATTTTTGGAATATTATTAGAATTTAGAAAAAGTTTGAATTTTTGATTTCATTCTAATTTTTGGAATATTTTTAGAATTTTGAAAAAAAATTCAATTTTTGATTTTGTAAGAATTTTTGGAATATTTTTAGAATTTTGAAAAATTTAAAATTTTTGATTTTATTATAATTTTTATAATTTTGGAAAAAGTTACAATTTTTGATTTTTTTATAATTTATGCAATATTTTTAGAATTTTTAAAAAAAGTTTTAATCTTTGATTTTGTAATAATTTTTGAAATATTTTTAGAATTTTGTTTGAAAAAAGTTTGAATATTTTGTTTTATTTTAAAAATTTTTGAAAGAAATATGAATTTGTGATTTTGAAATATTTTTTCGAAACGCTAAATGGAGAGGTTTTTGAGTAGTTTGCTGATTGTATAATCTTTTCACTAAATTATGTCAATATATGATCTGTTATAATTTTCCGACAACATATTGATGTTTCGTGTTAGTTTTGTAATACATATCTAAACAGAGATAAAAATACATGTACTTTAACAAAAAGTTATGTTTGATATACATCGCTGCTCAAAACTAAAAACCATGTCCTCATAAAAGTTTTTTGCGAAAACTATATCAAAATCCTTAACGCAGACCGAAGTCTTGATATCTCAGAGCCTTGAGATTTCAGCCCCTCCATATTTTTCCGTATAAAAAACGAAACCCTAAAAATATACGAACATGAAAAATGTTCTATTTTATGAGAAGCGTTATACCAGTTCCTGATAGTCCAGTAACTTTATACATTACCCTTTATACATTCCGCAAATCCGGTAGTTCTGATTTTTTGCAGACTTGTTTATGATGTTGGCCTAATGAATAATCCAATTTTGTGACCTCGAGCGCCGAACGCAACTTCGTCAAAAATCGCAAAAAACGCGAAAAAATCGTTATTTTTTCAAATTTTGGCGATTATAACCCTAAAGGATTAGTTTTTTCTTTAACCTTTATTAGTCCGTTTTTAAAGTAGACTAAATTTGCTACAATATGACACTAGAACTGTCTCTGCAGACCCACTAGTTTCTGAGATTAAGCCTTTCAAAGTTTATCATTTTTTTCGAACTTCGCAATTTTTTGCAATTCTGTCGTTCTAAATGAACTTTAACCCTGAATATACTATCGAAGCCCTGTACTTTTATGATGGGATGTTAAAAAAGAAAATGAGAAGTGTGAACAGTGTGCACAGGTATGTTGAACTCTCGATACTTTTCCAAAATCATCCTTATCGAGAAAAGTGCGTCGGTAGTACCTCGGCCCCGCCGGAAACCACACTGATATTCTCCAAACAATTGTTCAGCAAAAGGAAATAAATGATTTAATTAACAATTAAATCAACATTTATAAATTTTATGCATTTGTTACAAAAAATGGTGTGTATAACAAGTGCGAATGCATTTTCCAAACGCGAGTTATTGCAGCACTCCCTACGGTCATGCTGCAAACTAACTCTTGTTTGGAAAACACATTCGCACTAGTAATACAATCTACTATTTCTCATTGGCCACCACACACACATGTATTTATTAATACAATTATTAGGACAGGGATGTGCAAAACTCTACAAAGGTATAAATTGCAAAAAATTGCGAAGTTCGAAAAAAATTATAAACTTTGAAAGGCTTAATCTCGGAAACTATTGGGTCTACAGAGACAGTTTTGGTATCATATTGTAGCAAATTTAGTCTACTTTAAAAACAATTAAAAAATTTTAAAGAAAAAACTAGTTCTTTAGGGTTATAATCGCCAAAATTTGGGAAAAAAAAACGATTTTTTAGCGGTTTTTTGATTTTTCGATTTTTGACAAACTTGCGTTCAGCGCTCGAGGTCACAAATTTGGATTATTCATTAGGCCAACATCATAAACAAGTCTGCAAAAAATCAGAACTACCGGAATTGACACATATTATGAGAACTACCGGATTAGACCCCATACTCTCAGGCGACAAAGTTACTGGACTACATCAAAAAATTAAATTAATTTAGCCCTCTTGAAAGGTTCCGCTTGGGGTTCGTCCGTATCGGATCGATGCATTGGGATGGCATATCTCCATCAGGGGATGGTGATGAATCGTCGACGTCGTGTGCCCACAAGTCATCCTCCATTTCGACATCGGAGAGATCGTCACCTTCTGGGATATCTGCTACTGCAACTACAAAAATGATCAGGTACAGTTACATAATCTTCTTTTCTCATCGGTCACCACACACATATATCTATTAATACAATTATTAGGACAGGGATGTAGAAAACTCTACAAAGGTATATTGCAAGCAATTGCGAAGTTCGAAAAAAGTGATAAACTTTAAAAGGCTTAATCTCGGAAACTAGTGGGTCTACAGAGACAGTTCTAGTGTCATATTGTAGCAAATTTAGTCTACTTTAAAAACGGACTAAGAAAGGTTAAAGAAAAAACTAGCCCTTTAGGGTTATAATCGCCAAAATTGGAAAAAATAACGATTTTAGCGGTTTTTGCGATTTTTGACGAAGTTGCGTTCGGCGCTCGAGGTCACAAACTTGGATTATTCATTAGGCCAACATCATAAACAAGTCTGCAAAAAATCAGAACTACCGGATTTGACGCATACTACCCGATACACTCAGGCGACAAAGTTACTGGACTATAAATACATATTGTACATTTTAAATGAAAAACGTGATCTACGCAGGTGAAAAAGTCGAGATTTGATCTTGACCATTTTTGATTTTTCTGGAACTTGGCATGTAAGTAGTATGGACAAAATAAAAAATACTACTTATTTTACAATTTTTTTAAAGTGCATAGTTTGAGCATAGGGGGCACCCCAATATGCATGAAAAATGAAAATTCTG
This sequence comes from Diogma glabrata, assembly GCA_963693315.1. Classification (NCBI taxonomy): domain Eukaryota; kingdom Metazoa; phylum Arthropoda; class Insecta; order Diptera; family Cylindrotomidae; genus Diogma; species Diogma glabrata. The sequence continues at coordinate 49,897 of CAVNZG010001257.1, forward strand.
CCAATCCGATGTAACTTTGAAATTAAATTGCTCAAGAACGGCTCTACCGATTTCATCAAATTTTTTTTTGTTTGATAGATGATTGGTCGTTTGAAAAAAAATTAATTAATTGTTTTTGCAATTAATTTTTAAATAAAAATATTAAAAAAACTTTTTTAAAGATGGCGCTATGGTCGAAGATCAATTGGAATTTAATTAATTTTTTTCCTGAAAATAGTTCTATTCTTACTTTAAAATATATCAAATTTAAAAGGAGGCGTTAGTTTTTGTTCTTGAGATATTTAATTTTAAAGATTTTTTGTACGACTAAAATTCTAATTTTTCATCATTTTTTCAAACAACTTCTATTAACAAAAAATTTTAAAATCAATTAAATTTTAACTTTTTTTTTTTAAATATAGTTCTATCCTTACTTTAGAATATATCAAATTTACAAAGAAGTGTTAATTCGTGTTCTTGAGATATTTAATTTTAAAGATTTTTGGTCCACCTAAAATTCGAATTTTTCATCATTCTTTCGAACTTCAGAGGTTAAAATTTTTTGATGATAAAAATTGACCGTAAAAATAATGAACAATTAGAATTTAAGACGGACCAAAAATTTTTAAAATTAAATATCTCAAGAACACGAATTAACGCCTCTTTGTAAATTTGATATATTCTAAAGTAAGGATAGAACTATATTTAAAAAAAAAGTTAAAATTTGATTGATTTTAAAATATTTTGTTAATGGAAGTTGTTTGAAACAATGATGAAAAATTAGAATTTTAGTCGTACTAAATATCTCAAACAAAAACTAATGCCTCCTTGTAAATTTGATATATTTTAAAGTAAGAATAGTACTATTTTCAGGAAAAAAAAAATTAAATTCCAATTGATCTTCGACCCTAGCGCCATCTTTATAAAAGTTTTTTTAATATTTTTATTTAAAAATTAATTGCCCCCTATGCTCAAACTATGACTCAAAATGAACTCAAAAAAATTGTAAAATAAGTTGGATTTTTTATTTTGTCCATACTTTTTATAAGCCAAGTTTCAGAAAAATCAAAAATGGTCAAGTTTTCACAACTTGGTCTAGAACACGTTTTTCTTCTATAATAAAAACACAAATGCGTATACTCCCGGTGCGGATGTAAATAACAAAAATGTAGAATATTTTTGAAAACATGAAACAATAGGAAGTTGGAGCAGTAATAATGTATAATTATAGAAATCGGCATACATTTTTATTGATTAAAAAGAGTTGTTGCTTTTTTTTGGCAAACTTACAAAATAATATATGTGCTGTCGTTAAAACCGACAGTATTTTATTTTATGATAAAACTGATAAAAATAGAATTTAAATATAATAAACATTTTATTATTATAAATTATTTGTATGTACATACCCTGCCTTCCACAATACGTGGTTGTACCGGCGGCTGATGAACTCTCTCAATAATTGGAACAATATTTTGTATTGGTGGTATATTACGACCTCGTTCCCGCATTGCTGGATGCACAGAATCTGGTCTTAAATGTGGTGGTCTCTCTTGTCGAATACCTGCTGATTTGATTGAATGTTTAGTCAATTACATCAAATTTAAATAAACGTTTAATTAATGTTAGACTAAAATTTATCAAACATAACTTAGTTAAAAATGTATGCATGGATTAGTTAAATTAGTCGTAAAATAATTTTATTCTCTTCCATTTAATTATATCAGCTTTATTTGTATGTTTTTTCGATAATAATAGTATGTATTATTGTATTGTTTTCTAACCTATAGCCTAATGAACTTAACCTATTGCCTAATGAACATTTTATTCAATTGGTATGATTCCAATTGGTCAAATTGTTTTGATTTCATTAAAATTATTTTTAAATTATAATCACAATTGCTTTGATAAGTTTTGTTCAAAAATCAAATTTTAATTTAAATTCTCTTATTTCGTTTAGTTGAACTTGATTGATTGTATGAGAAGGGCGTTTTTTATGATCAGTGTGTTTTTATTAAGAAATTTGATTTATCAATTAAAACAATAAAGATTTATTGTTTTAATTGAAGAAAATGTGTTTATTTTTTATAATACACAATTCTTTTTTATAATAAAATCTTTGTCAGAGAATAAAGTATTGTAATCGATTCGTGAATAATGAATTTTATTCTCTCGCAAATTAAAATTCTCGCTCGTGCCTCGCTCAAATTTTAAACTTTTGCTTGAGAATAAACTACTTCATTATTCACTCATTGATTAAACTACTATTAATGTATTTGTTTAAATTAAAAAATTTTTATTTACAACCTTATAATATGCTATATGTACTGTTACTTCAGACTTTTTCAAAATTGGAAATTGAGTTATTACTGTTTTTGAATGACTTTCCATCCAAGTATGTAAATTGATTAATTCACGGGCGATGGATCAGTGAAGGGGGAATTAATTTTTAAGTTTTGTTATAAAATTGCATTAGGGCCGCTTTGAAAATTATTATTGTTAAAAACGATTCTCCTTGATCTGACTAGATCAATAGTATATTGCTTCATAGGGGACTATTGCAGCTAAATTCTGTAAGTTTTTTTCTCCAGCATTTAAAGAATTAAATTAAGTGATTAAATTTTTATAGTAATATGTTCAGCTAACAGTATAACAACAAATAATATTAAAAATACAAAAATTGTTTTTAATGGCGGTAGTGAAAATTTTCACTATTTACTACTGCTTCACAAAAAGATACAAAGAAGATACGGTAGTGAAACAAATTTTATTCACAACCATATAATATGATGTAATGACTTTTTAAAACTTTGTGAAAAGCTGTAATCAAAAACTGCCCGAGCGGTAAAAATTACGTAGCGTTACTTTTTTTAGTACAAATTTTATTAAAATTTGATTAAATTATCAGTTGTAATTTCCCTAATTTCCCAAGGGCGGTGATAATTTGAAATAATTTTTTGCCAAACATTTCGAAAGCAAGTATATTGATAAAAGCACGAGCCCGTAGGCCGAGGGCTATTATTAATACTACTTACTTGAGGAATTTTCCAAAAAATTATGAGAATTTATCAACAAACGAGGGGAATTCGTTTAGAAATTTTTTTGCCATTTTTCACTTCTTTAGTTAATTAGTTAATTATTTCAAAAAATATTTGATAATTTTTAATATCCCAGTAGGCCAGACATATAACTATTTGTTATTAGTATAATTCATATTCTATTGGTGAAATTGAATGATGTCATTACATTTTAGAGAATTTCATTGGTTTAAATTAAAATAAAACTAAGGCAAAAAATGAACAGTAGTAATTTTCCAAGGGCGGTGATAATTCGAAATTTTTATTTATACCAAAATTTATAAAGCAGCTATTATCAATACTACTTACTTGAGGAATTTTCCAAAAAATTATGAGAATTTATCACCGAACGAGAGGAATTCGTTTAGAAAATTTTTTGCATTTTTCATTTCTTTATATATTTTTTATAAATTATACGTCTGGCCTACTGCGATATCAGTTAATTATTTCATATTTATTCGATTATTAACTGATATCGCAGTAGGCCAGAGTCCAGGCGTATAATTATTTGTTATTATTGTCATAATTCAAATGTGATTGATGTCATTACATTTTAGAGAATTTCATTGGGTAAAATTAAAATAAAAATAAAGCAAAAAATGAGAATTTCATTAGAATAGTTTTTTTTTCATAGGACAAAAAGTTATGGATTTGAAAGTAAAAACGGTTTTGAAAAAACCAAAGTACATATTGAATTCATGAGCCAAAAGTGAAATTCTTACCCCTACTTTTTAGCATTTCTAGACGTTTTAGGACCTACTGATTCTAAGAAAGCAAAAAAAATATTGCGACGCTGATGCATAGACTGACTTCACCACAGCTCTGGAAACATAGTGTTCTGGATATATGATGAGCTAATATCCATCAAATACTTTAATTAAAAGCAAACCAATATTGTAGATTTCGCTAATTATAAAAATATTAAAGAAAGCAGTAGTATCTTAACAAATATAAATTCTGTTGTACGAGAAAAAGTAAAAAAAAATTTAACCGGAAGTTGGGATACAGAACTGTTGTGAACCGTACTAAATGTTTATGTACCAAGTTTCATCTAATTCGATTATCAGATACAGATGTTATTGAGCTTCCAAAAAAACAGGTGCTCGGAGGACCCCCTACCACTTTGTTCACTATCGCTAAAAAATTAGTCAGTTCCTTGCCATACATATTTGCATCTTTTTGCAAAGTGTCATCAAAATTCATTCACGAACGAATGTTGTATGCTCCCAATAAACAGGTGTTCGGCAGGCCTCCCACCACTTATCCCAATATTGTCCAAAAACCAATCAGTTCTTTGTAATTTAAGTCTCCATCTTTTCTCAAAGTGTCATTAAAATTGATTAATGAATGAAGTCTGTATGCTCCCAACAAACTTTAAAAACAAAGTGTGAAAAGTCTGGAGGGATTTCAAAAATTATTTTTTCTAAAAATAAGTATACTCAATCGACAAGTTCGAAAGGACGATGTAATTGATAACTGTGCCGGAAGTGTGTCAAAAATAGCAAATTTTCATATTTTTGGCTTAAAAAACGTTTATTTTCAGTGATAATGAGTAGTAAATTTGAATCTGGATGATTGTCATCCGTAAGTAAGACCAGGACCTTGATTATTGTTTTAGAAGTATGTCAAAAAAATCATTGAGTGTTTCAAAAGATTGATTTTCATTTATTTCGTTTCCCAATTTTTTTGAGAAACATTAGGTGCGTTCGATTTGACTGAAACAACTGAAAAAACAACAACAATTGCATTCAATTTTTCAGTTGGATCAGTTGCTTCAGTCAAATCGAACACGGCTATTATGGGAAACATTTCTTCGATTTTCAACTAGAAATACATATATAAAACATAAAATTAATTATTTGGATGACATGAAATGTAATTGAACATTAAATATGACACATGAAGTATGTCAAAAAATTGTTAAGTGAGTCAAAACAAGAAAATTTACGTTGGTTTTGTTTAAAAATGTTCATTTTAAGAGAAAATGAGTAGTAACATGGAATGTGGAGAAATCTTGATGTTAGATTATTGCATTATAAGTTTATCAAAAAATTATTGTCAAGTGTGTCAAAAAAAAAGATTTTTATTTATTTTTTTACCCAATTTTGTGGAAAAAATAAAATTAATTATTTGTATGACATGAAATTTTATTATTATTACAGAGAATTATGGCATAAGTTCATCAAAAAAATAATGTTAAGAGTGTCAAAAGAATGATTTTCATTTATTTTTTTAGGAAAAATTAGTTTTTTGTATGAAATGAAATGTAATGAACATGAAATTATTATTATTGAGAATTTTATTGCATTATAAGTTTGTGAAAAATATATTGTCAAGTGGGTCAAAAAAATGATTTCATTTATTTTTTTAGCCAATTTTTTGGAAAAGAAAAATTTAGCGTTTGTATGACGTATGTAAATGTAATTGAACATGAAATTGGATATGGAAATTTTTGAATTTGTTATAGTTTTTTGAAAATTTTTGGAATTATGAAAAAAGTTTGTATTTTTGATTTTGTTTATACATAAACTAGGCTGTTTATGATTAGATTACATAAAAAAGGCTGTCGCAATGATGTCAATAACTATAGACCGATCTCAATATTGAATACATTTTCAAAAATAGCTGAAAAAGCAGTTAAAAAAGGCTGCAATGTTTCTTCAGGCGGTCTTTGTTTATTAGTGACAATCAGTTTGGTTTTAGACCAGGGTTATCCACTGAAAATGCACTGCTTAAGTTTTTGAGTTTCATACATACAGCTTTGAATAATAATTTATATGTTGCCGTTGCCGATTATTTGTCGACATTAAAAAAGCATTCGACACTGTTCTACACAGTATATTATTGATGAAACTTTGGGCAACGGGTATTCGTGGTGTTGCGGATGATTGTTTTAAATCATATTTAACAGGAAGATCACAAATAGTTAGAGTCAATGGTGTTGTCAGCGATCCTCTTGGTATACATGTCGGTGTTCCACAGGGCTCTACTTTGGGACCACTCTTGTTCCTTATTTATTTAAATTCAATATTTGATATTAATTTCAAAGGTTCCGTTGTGACTTTTGCAGATGACCTAGCTTTCACATATTCAGCTTCCAACTGCCATGATCTGGAGGCATATATAGCGCACGATCTATGTTTATTAAGGCAGTGGCTTGATCAGCATGTTCTAACCTTAAGCCCTAAAACCAAGACGATGTTTTTTCACCTCACCAAGACAATTATCCCACATGAAATAAAATATCACAGAGCTAGTTGCTCTGGCGAAATTTGCAATTCCAGCTGTTTAAGCATTGAAAATGTATCCAACTTTAGATACCTGGGTTTAAATCTTGACACTAAACTTAATTGGAAATTTCATATAAATGCAGTAAAAATTGCATTTTCCATGCAATTCGTAAGCTGTATATACTTCGCCCTCTTTGTTCAACTGGTATGCTTCCAATAATCTACAATGCTTTGGTTCAGTCGAAATTGCAGTATGGTTTAGCATGTTATGGTGGAACATATTATTCCAATGTACTTATTTTATTTAGAGCTCAAAAACATGCAATTCGAATTGTCTATGGAAAACGTCGAACTGACACTGCATATCCGCTATTTATTTCGGCTAATGTTTTACCATTGCGTAGTCTATGTATTTTTAAGGTCTTAAAAGAATTTTTTTAAATAAGCGGTTGTTTAAAAAGACCTGATAACTACCGTTTAAGAGATTACTATATCCATGGCATTTTTCGAGCAAAAAAGGAGAAATACCGTCAGTTCTTTGATAATATGGGACCTTTTCTCTTCAACAAGCTACCGATTGACATCAGAAGCAGCAATAATTTGAGTCAATTTACTATGTTATTAAAGCGGTGGCTTTTTAGGTTTTACGATGTTGAAAGTCTTCTCAAATCTTGATTTGAGTTTATCTTTTTTAATGTTGTCTTAACTCTTGTATTATGTAACATGATTGATATGGTTTAAATTTACAAAAGTTTATATATTATGTGCATTCTACTGTAAGTTTTGTAAAAACTTGTATATGTTTTTGGATTTTTCAATGTATAGTACACACCTAACATTATATTTTTAATTTTTAAGTTTGATGAATTTAAAAGTTCTCGTCTACTTTAACACATTTTTTTCTAAAAATCGAAAGTCGACTAATTTTATTTTCTATATCGTATATTTAATGAAAATTTTATTGTAACTATTAATCTGTATATAAGAAATAAAGTGAAAAAAAACAAAAAAAAACAAAAAAATTTTTATAATTTTGAAAAAAGTTTCAACTTTTAATTTTGTAAGAATTTTTGGAATATTTTGAGAATTTTAAATTTTTGATTTTATTTTAAATTTTGGAATTTTGAAAAAAGTTTCAATTTTTGATTTGTTATAATTTTTGCAATATTTTTAGAATTTCGGAAAAAGTTTGAATTTTTAAGAATTTTTGGAATATTATTAGAATTTAAAAAAAGTTCAAATATTTGATTTTATATTCAATTTTTGATTTTGTTATAATTTTTGCAATATTTTTAGAATTTTAGAAAAAGTTTTAATCTTTGGTTTTGTAAGAATTTTTGGAATATTTTTAGAATTTTGAAAAAAGTTTTATTTTATTTAATATTTACAATAATGTTGGAATTTTGAAAATATGAATTTGTGGTTTTGTAATATTTTTTCGAAAAGCTAAATGGAGAGGATTTTGAGCAGTTTGCTGAGTGTATCATCTTTTCACTAAATTATGTAAACATATGATCTGTTATAATTTTCCGGCGACGAATTGATGTTTCGTGTAATAAATTTCTAAATAGAGATAAAATGCTTTTACAAAGAGTTTTATGTTTGATATACATCGCTGCCGATAACTAAAAACACTGTCCTCATAAAAGTTTTATGCCGAAAACTATATCAAAATCCTTAACAAAAACCAAAGTCTTGATATCTCAGAGCTTGAGATTTCAACCCCTCTATATTTTTTAAAATTAAAATTATTCTGAGTTTCACATCTATCAGCATTCCAAGCAACTATTATATACATTTTTATATTTAAAATAATCAAAACATTTCATATTACATATATTACATATCATGGTATTACATACCAGTGCAAACCAACAACATATTTGGTGTAGATGATAAAATTTGTAACATCATAATGTGTTAAATTCCAATACATATAATTTTGATATACAAATGCAATTGTTTCAGATTATGCTTTCATTTTTCAATTTTATAAAAATTATGTTCAACAAAAAAAACCATTGATCAAAGCAAATTAACCGTATAAAACGACATTTAAATAAAAACCAAATTAAACAATTATCAACATTTAGGCAAAATCCTTTAAGATAATTATAAGGGCCCTAAGGTGCAGATTTTGAAAACAGAAAATTTGCCAGTTTTACCTTTGGGCGTACACAGTGTACACAACAACTTTCCAAATTTTCATCATGATCGGATGAATGGTGTACTAATGCATAAAGGACAAACAGACATACTTTCAGTTTTATATATATAGATTCAATATTTATTTGGCATGATGACTCGAATGCTTGATGATTCGAATTATGCTTAACGACTCGAATATATAAATTTTTCCCCATGCAAAATCGCAGAACGCCCCCTGTGTTAAAATCAATCTTTTGTGATGAAGATGTCAACTCATATTGAAAGAGAAACATACTCAATTAGTAGTTTTTATTTTCTTATTTTATTTCACGGGATTAAAATCATGGAAAATAATGATGGAAAAACCAATATTTTATTATTTTTAGCACTGCCTGCCAAAAAACAATTAATTTTCTTGTTAATATCGAAATAATAAAAATTTGAGCGAAATGGAAAACGACAGTATCATTAGCTTTAAAAAACTGCATTATCGATCAATTTTTTAAAATTCGTAAAAAGAAATTTAAATAAACTCATGAATACAAAAACAATAATTTTAATTTTATTTAATAAAAATTTAAAAAAAAAAAATAAAAAATGTACCACTCCAGGAATTAAACTCTCGACCTATGGAACCTCAGTCGACCGCGATATTGCAATTTGAAACGTTACGAAATTTTCATTACTGCTGAATGTAAGAATGTATACAATAATGCAAACTATTATTGTTTTAAAAACACACAAACAAAGCTCGTTTTAATACCGTCAAAATGATAAAATTATATTCTTTAATAAAATGATATAAATTTTCAAATCATTTCAATGATTTCTCAAATTCATTACGTATATCGTCTAATATGGTTAAAAAAACACAAAAAATTACATATTCACAAAATCAATAAAAAAATTCAAAGAATTGTTAACTAAAACTTAAATCATTTAATATAAATTAAATGAATTGTTAAATAAGAAGGGGTGTAACTGTACATGAATAAATTTCGAAGTTCGATCCGTCACATCTACCCTCTTGAGAGTTAAGACAAGAGGGTTGATACAACTGCATTTTGACTGGCAATAGAACATGTTGTTTCAGTGTGGAGTTTTCTCTGAGAAAAAGCCATGCCTGAATTGAAAAAAATTATTTCCTTACCTAACCCCAATCTCTCCAAAGAGACAAATCCCCTAAAAAGTCATCCATGGGACTTCACCCCCAAATGGTTTCCAGGTAGTCGAGCGTCGTCTAGGTCTTTTGACATGCGATTGACCGACTTGTTAAGATTAGCTGCCTCTTCATTCCAAAAGTATGTTGGTACCATTCATCATTTCTCTTACAGTAGGCGAAAAAAGTATTTTAGATCGATGGTAGAATTTATGTATTACCTAAATAATTGAAACGTATGCAAGACATATTTACAAAAGAAATATGTAGTTTTATTCTTTTAAATCTCATGTACTAAATTACTAAACAAAAAATAAAAAAATAGTATATTATGCAACGATCATGTAATGACGGTTATTAATACAAGAGCATTAACCGGGATACGAAACGCCGTAGGCGAGTTTCGTATGGTATATGCGAGTGTATTAATAACCATTACATGAAAGTGGCATACGCTATTTTTTCTACACCCTCTAAATAACGAAAAACGAAAATTTCAATTTTCAAATTTCAAGTTCCGAAGTTCAATTTTTTCCCCATACGAAAATTTCAACAAACGTCAAATGCATAGCATGTTTGATTGAAAAACTATGGGTTTCTTTCTATTGATTAAAAATCTGTATCGTAATCAAATCTGTATCGAAATGAATATCATTATAAAACGGATTTTGGTCATATAAGTGTATTTTTATAGTACGGGTGTAGAAAAAATTTATTAATGGCATAATTATAGTTCATTTAGTTTACATTGTAAAAATTATACGCGAAAAAATTATTAGATCGATTTAAACTTTAAAAGTTATCAAATCCAAAAAAAGCAAATTTTTTAAATAAACTAGTTGATTAATATTTGGTGTAGCCTCCTTTAGCTTCTATAACCGCTTTTAATCTTCTAGGCATGCTATTTACCAATTTGCTGGTGACATCTATGCCAATGTTATTCCATGTGGCTTTTAGCAACTGAAATAATTCATTTTTGTTACTTCTTTTCTACATTTCAATTTTATCGTCTAAAATAGACCATAAATTCTCGATTGGATTCAAATCGGGACTCTGAGGTGGCCATTCTAGTTTTTTTATTTTATTTCAGTGTTGCAAAACGTTACTCGTAACGTAACGCAAAAACGAAATAACGAAATGAAATAGCGTTATTTGTTATAATTACATTTATAACGTTTTAAAAATTGAACTGTGTTACAATAACGTAAAACGTAACGATAACGTTAATAATTTATTCGTTTTTTTGGTATACTTTTTGTATAATCATATGATAATAAAGCGCTAAAATCGGTTGTATAAAATCCAACTTATCTGCTCTTTTTCAATAGTTTTAGTAGTTATGAAATTGTTTGATATTTGTAACAAAATACATAATGAATATATTGTAAGATTTTAAGTATATTTCAAGTAATATCAAGTCTGTACTAGCTGTTTCTGCATCACAGGTGTTTTGAGTAATTTTAAGAAAGAATATTATTATGCTGGCCGATATAAGAAATAATTCTGAAGATCTATTAAAAGTTACGCTTATAGTCATTAACAAACTATCAGATTTGCAGAAAACTCTTGATAAAAATGCCTATAGTTTTGTTAAAAACTAATTATTTTTAATTTGAAATGAGTCAAATTTTATTAATGTATTTAATTATTTAGTTTTATTTTACTATGAATACATAAATTTAATATTTTTATAATTATACATATATGCAAGAAAAAACTATCCATTAGAGATTTTCGATTTTTGAGCAGTTAAGTTGGTTAGCTTTAAACTTTTCATTCATCTTTAAAATAACGTAAATATAACGATATAACATAATAAAATATAATATTTTTGTGTTTCATGACGAAATAACGTACCGAAAAAATTAAAGTAATGTTATAAAAACGAAACGCATAACGTTACGATTTTTTTTTTTTCGTTTTGCAACACTGTTTTATTTTTTACAAAGTAAGCGGTTGCAACTTTCGATGTATGCTTGGGATCGTTATCTTGTTGGAAAGTATTACGACGTCCCAAATGCAAATTACAAACGAATTTTTTTCAATTTCTTTGGAATATATTAACATAGTCTTCACCCTTCATTATTCCTTCAATTAATTCAATTTCACCCGCACCATTAGCCGCGAAACAGCCCCATACCATTATTGATCCTCCTCCATGCTTTACAGTCTTCTTGACAAATCGATCTTGTAGCCCCTGGCTTGGCTTTTTCCACACATGAGTTCTTTTTTAACCAACAAGCTCAAATTTGCTTTTATCTGACCAAAAAATGCTGTTCCAAAATTCTGGGCCTTTATCCAAATGGGTCTTAGCAAATTATAGTCGTTTCTTTTTGTTGATATCACTGATATATGGTTTTTTCTTTTGAAAACAACTTATAAGACCCGAATTTATTAAGCCTCATTTGAATTGTGCATGTTGTTACATCCAAGTTAAATCCATTTTTTATTTCTCTTGCACTTATAGTTGGATAATTTATTCGCCTGTCGTACAATTCTAGCAAATTGTCGCGTCGTCGTTTTTCTTGTACGCCCCTTACGAGGAAGATTAGCTATAATATATGCAGTTTCAAACTTCAAACGTATGTGACGTACACCAGTTTTGGATACTTTATACTTGTCAGCGATTTTTTTATATGAAAATCCACTTTGTCGATCCCATATAATTCTCTGTTTACGATAATAAATTTAAAAACTGTACATTACTAAGATCAAAAACAGCATTGCCACTTACATTTTAACTAAAGAAAAAAATTAACAATTTAAAAAATTAAAAATTGCACAAAACATTATTCGGTCTAATAACTTTTTCGCACCAAAAAATGACACTTCGTGGATTTTTTGTTATGTAAATAAAACGGTAGTTCCCACAATCCTGATTTTTTTATATTTCGTTACCAACACAATGTACACTAAAAAATAAAAAAAGGATTACAATATTTCAGGTGGTATTCTAATAATTCTATTTTTTCTAAATTTGGTTTAATCGGTCTAATATTTTTTTCACATACTGTAGATGATCTCAAAATACAGTTGAATGAGAAAAAAATAGTTACTACATATACCAACACGAAAATCAAAATCTTTAATTTCCCATTTAATAATTTCTAAACAACCGCAAACTCATTTACATGGGGCACTTTGACGAAAGTTTTATATTCTCTATTTGATATGATATTTGTATGACCTAATTTCTATTATTGAGGTAGGTCAAAAATGAAAATAAAGAATAAATAGAATTGTAAAATTGTAAATTGAATGTAAACTGAAATTAAACTGAAACTGAACAATGCAAATTGAATTACGGAGTTTCTTTGGATGTTTTGAGTTTTTGTACTTTCATTTTGATACATAGTACTGAAATAGGATAAATAAATAAATAAATAATAAAAAAATATATTAGTAAATAATTGTGACGTTATCGTTACCGTTGACTTCAATACCCTCTACAAATTGTGATAAGAGTTCTATAAGACGATCGACGACTTGGACAACAGTGATGAAGCACAAACAAATGTTTGCTGCATCACATAACCTCTTTCTGTCGATAGTCATAATTATTGGAAAACCTGAATACTTTCTAATTCAAAGAGCTTACAAAAAAAATAACTATATACAGAATCAAAAAACACCTAAGCCAACAACTGCAAACAATAACACGTGATAATGGGACTGCAAACATATAATCAATCAAATTTAGTTAATAATAAAATATTTCTATACGATAACATTAAAAAAAAAATTCCAGTAGATCAAAAGGCAGTTCATAGGAGATACCTTAGATATAGTTGCAAAATAAATTAATATCGTTCATTTTATTACTATTGAGCTATAGCTTACTGCTATTTACAAATAACAACTATGAATAACCTGAGACGACGTGAAAAAATTCAGATAATGGTTGTCGAAATTCGCTATTTTGTATATTTTCTAAACTTTTTTTTATTAAAATATAGCCAAATACAACATGACTACCCCGTATTCTTCTTCAATCAAATGTAATAGAATTTAATTAAGATTAATAAAAAATGTGGGACTACTCGATATCAGTGGGATGCAATGGCTTCGATTAATAGTGCCACTACACTGAAAAAAAAGTTGAAGTAGTGACAACCTCATATCGAAGTTTGTAGTTACTTCGGTCTGAAAGACCTAAGTATTACATTCATGAGCCAAAAGTGAAATTCTTACCCCCACTTTTTTTGGCATTTCTCGACGTTTTAGGACCTATTGATTCTAAAAAAGCAAAAAAAAAAAAATGTATGTCTGTCTGTCGGCCGGCCGGCCGGCCGGCCGTCACAACCGACGAAATCTAGAAAACCGCTGGACGGATTTGAAAAATTTTTTTTTCTAAAAATAGGTATACTTAATAGGAAGAGCCGAAAGGACGATGTGTTCGATAACTGTACCGGAAGTGTGTCAAAAAAATCGAAAAGGTGTCAAAACAAGGAAATTTGCATATTTTTTGCTTAAAAAACGTTCATTTTAAGTGATTACGAGTAGGAACATTAAATTTGGAGAAATCTTGATGGTCGGGATTGGTATGTGAGACCAAAATCTAGATTATTGCATTATAAGTTTGTCAAAAAAATGTTGTCAAGTGTGTCAAAAGAAAGATTTTTATTTATTTTTTTACCTAATTTTTTGGAAAAAAAATAAAATTAATTGTTTGTTTGAAATGAAGTTTTATTATTATTATTGAGAATTATGACATTATAAGTTTGTCAAAAAAATGTTGTCAAGTGTGTCAAAAGAAAGATTTTTATTTATTTTTTTACCCAATTTTTTGGAAAAAAATAAAATTGTTTCTTTGAAATGAAATTTTATTATTATTATTGAGAATTATGGCATTATAAGTTTGTCAAAACATGTTGTCAAGTGTGTCAAAAGAACGGTTTTTATTTATTTTTTACCCAATTTTTTACAAAAAAATAAAATTAATGATTTGTGACATGATATTTTATTATTATTATAGAGAATTATGGCATTATAAGTTTGTCAAAAAATAATGCCAAGTGTGTCAAAAAATGATTTCATTTATTTTTTTAGCCAATTTTTTGGAAGAAAATGTAACTGTTTTTATGACGTAAATGTAATTTAAAATGAAATTGGACATGGAAATTTTTGAATTTGTTATAGTTTTGGAAATATTTTTGGAATTTTGAAATAGTTTGTATTTTTGATTTTGTAATAATTTTTACAATATTTTTAGAATTTCGGCAAAAGTTTTAATTTTTGATTTTGTAAGAATTTTTGGAATATTTTTAGAATTTTGGAAAATTTTTAATTTTTGATATTATTATAATTTTTGGAATTTTAAAAAATTTTCAATTTGTAATAATTTGTAATAATTTTTGCAATATATTTAGAATGTTGGAAAAAGTTTGAATTTTTAAGAATTTTTGAAATATTATTGGAATTTAGAAAAAATTTAAATATTTGATATTATTCTAATTTTTGGAATATTTTTGGAATTTTGAAAAAGTTTGGTTTTATTTAATTTAAAAATATTTTTGGAATTTTGATTATAATTTTCCGGCAACGTATTGATGTTTCGTGTTAGTTTTGTAATAAATTTTTAAACAGAGATAAAAAATACTAGTACTTTAACAAAGAGTTTTGTTTGATATACATCGCTGCCCAAAACTAAAAACCATGTCCTCATAAAAGTTTTTTGCCGAAAACTATATCAAAATCCTTAACCCAGACCGAAGTCTTGATATCTCAGAGCTGTGAGATTTCAGCCCCTCCATATTTTATCATTCAAACAGAGAAAAAATACTTGCAAACAATAAAAATGTGATTGGGACAACTACATATTTAAATATTTTCCTGACAACAGATTGAGGTTTATTTAAAATATAAAGTTTTACATGCAATATAAAAGTAGTTGAATAAAGTTAATAACTAATTCCATGAAAAAAATTTATTTTGGCATTATATCATGAGTTTTCCATTTCAAAATTGAAGTATTTTAAATTGATTGAACTATATTTTCACATAAACACTCCGTGAGGTTGTTTCAACTAAATCGTTCTGTGACTATATAGATGTTGAAACAATTTCGAAGTTCGATTCCCCATATTTGCCCCCGCGGTGAGGTTGAGACAACTACATTTCGATTGGAAATAGAACATGTTTTCAGTGTAGGGTTTGCAAATTTACCGACTTTTCAATTACCGGTTATACGGTAAATTTTTTAGAAAAAAACAGTTAACCGGTAATTTAAAAGTGCTTTATGTGCATATGAGTTAAAATATCTTAAAATTATAACAAAAACAAGTAACAGTAATAGCGTTTTCGTTTCTCAATTTATGTTTTGACCGGGCAAAACCCTTTCAGTTTTGCATTTTTTTTGTAGTTTTGCATTTATTTTTTCAGTTTTGCCTTTAAAATGCTTGAGAATAGAACAGAAAAATATGGAGGGGCTGAAATCTCAAGGCTCTGAGATATCAAGACTTCGGTCTGGGTTAAGGATTTGTATATAGTTTTCGGCAAAAATCTTTTATGAGGACATGGTTTTTAGTTTTGGGCAGCGATGTATATCAAACATAACTCTTTGTTAAAGTACAAGTATTTTTATCTCTGTTTTAAAATTTATTACAAAACTAACACGAAACATCAATACGATGCCGGAAAATTATAAAATATATTGTTAAATTAAATAAAATCAAACTTTTTTCAAAATTCCAAAAATTAGAATAAAATCAAATATTTAAACTTTTTCTAAATTCCGATAATATTCCAAAAATTCTTTAAAATTTAAACTTTTCCATAATTCTAAAAATATTGCAAAAATTATTACAAAATCAAAAATTAAAACTTTTTTCAAAATTCCAAAATTATAATAAAATCAAAAATATAAAATTTTTCAAAATTCTAAAAATATTCCAAAAATTAGAATGAAATCAATTATATTTAAACTTTTTCTAAATTCCAATAATAATCCAAAAATTCTTAAAAATTCAAATTTCTTCCAAAATTCTAAAAATATTGCAAAAATTATAACAAATCAAAAATTGAAAATTTTTTCAAAATTCTAAAAATTATAATAAAATCAAAAATTAAAATTTTTTCAAAATTCTAAAAATATTCAAAAATTCTTACAAAATCAAAAATTAAAACTTTTTCCGAAATTCTAAAAATATTGTAAAAATTATTACAAAATTAAAAATACAAACTTTTTTAAAATTCCAAAAATATTTCAAAAACTATAACAAATTCAAAAATGCCCATGTCCAATTTCATTTTCAAATGCATTTACGTCATAAAAACAGCTACATTTTTTTTCCAAAAAATTGGCTAAAAAATAAATGAAATCATTTTTTGACACACTGGAAATTATTTTTTTTGACAAACTTATAATGCCATAATTCTCAATAATAATAATAAAATTTCATTTCAAACAAACAATTTTATTTTTTTCAAAAAAAATTTGGTAAAAAAATAAATAAAAATCTTTGTTTTGACACACTTGACAACATTTTTTTGACAAACTTATAATGCAATAATCTAGTTTTTGATCTCACATACCAATCCCTACCATCAAGATTTCTCCAAATTTAATGTTCCTACTCGTAATCACTTAAAATGAACGTTTTTTAAGCCAAAAATATGAAAATTTGCTATTTTTGACACACATAATGATTTTTTTGACACACTTCCGGTACAGTTATCGAACACAGCGTCCTTTTGGACCTGTCCTTTGAGTATACCTATTTTTAGAAAAAAAATTTTTGAAATCCCTCCAGCGGTTTTCTCTGCAGCGTAGGTAATGACGGGCGGCCGGCTGACCTACAGACAGACATACATTTTTTTTGCTTTTTTAGAATCAGTAGGTCCTAAAACGTCGAGAAATGCCAAAGAAAGTGGGGGTAAGAATTTCACTTTGAGCTCATGAATGTAATACTTAGGTCTTTCAGACCGAAGTAAAAGTCACCTATTTTAGATCTGTTAAATTTGTTTAACAAAATAAAGGAATTCAATTTTTTAAAGTACATATATCATTATTTTTAAACTATATTTAAATATTTTTATTTAAGAAAATTCATCATTAAAAATTTGTTTTTTCTCATTTTTTATACTATATGTATTAATCTTAGATTATAAAATACACAGGATAAGTAATATCTTTTTAAGTTGAAGTTATTTTTATTTACATTAAGTAGTGTGTGATTTTAACGTGATAGTATTTGTACTGAAAAAACACAGTAGCCCAGAAATTTAAATATCATCGAGGTTTTCCCTTGCTTGACCAAATATGCTTACAAAATAACAGACTTATGTAGAAATTTTGTATTTAACATTTTTACCGATTGGAGAATGACCAACCTTATTCAATTTTATTTTATGATTGTCAAAAGTATTTCGATTAAAATAAAACTGATAATATTAAAACTGAAAATTTGATCCTAACTAAAATTTTATCATGTACGCTTTGGGGTTTTGTTTTCATTTAAACTAAATTTTTATTCGCCTACATATTAAAGGGTTACTTTATTACTGTGATTTGCGGCCTTAAAGTATCACTTTTCAACTATTTATTTTGTTGTCATAGCTACGTCCAAAGCATTTGTATTTGTTTAAATTCTATGAAAAATAAAAATTTTTATCAAAGCAACCCTTAAATTCAAAATTTCATTATCCAATTAAAATGGTTGTTATCGTTTGTTGTCATAGCTACACAATAATTTGGAAAAAATAACAAATATTTTGTCAAAGGCTACTTGTTCCACATATTTTTATTTTCAAACTTATGCAAATTTATAATTTTAATTTAGAATAAACATTTTTTTTTAAATATTTTGCTTGCGGCGAATAAAAAATAGTATATGATGCACGGACGTAAGCTATTTCGGACTTAATGTGGGTGCAAATCTCGGCTAGCGCCTCGATTTGCAAACTCCACATACGTCCAAAATCTTTAGCTTTACGTCCTAGCATCATAATGTACTATTAAAATTAAATGGATATTGTTTATATGGTTTACTGTTTCAGGTTTTGTTTTAATTTAGAATGAAATTAAAATGAAATATATAGGGACCGTGCATTGCTATTTGATTCGACCGTCGCGCTTTAAGTGTTAGAGTCTGTAAGTATTGGTTCTTTTTTTCAACCAATTACACGTTAAACAAATTTTATAATCTAGTATTCCTTTCAAATTATTCGATTATTTTGTTGTTTGTGAAAATATTAAAATGAAAATAAAGTAAATTAGGCACTAATTATGCGACATTTTATACAATATACATAAATATTTATTAAAGTTTACGCAACAGGAACGGAGATTTTTAATAATATTAAAAGAAAAAGTACGATTTGATTTAATATATGTAAAACGACAAACGTCAAACTAATTTCAAATGGAACCAAAAGTTTGTATACTCAACACTTGGCGCGTAACAATCAGATACGCACGGTCCCTATATTATTTGGCAGTTACTTCTTTCTGGCAATAGAAGAATAATAATATATTTTTTTTCTATAAATGGAAAGACATGAAAATGCTGCATGGAACCCTGTATTTTTGTATTTATTTTTACAGGAGCCTTTTCTTTTGTGGAAATTATTTTCAATGCGAAATTTGAATTTAAAAAACAGCTTCAATTTTTTTTATAGTTTTATAGTGTAGATACACAAATATTACTTATCCTGTATATTTTATAATCTAAGGTATTAATATATTATACAAAGCAACATTTTTGCACCGTCTCTTGAGAAAAAGTCAAAAAATGCAAAATAATTGCCCTGAAAATTGAAATTGATTGAAATTTGCATCCAAATCGAGAAAAGAAAATGCAATTTTTTTCAAGTCAAAATTTTTTTAGAATCGAACAGAAAAAATGTGACCTGAAAAAAAGTGCAAAAGTCACATTTTTTTGTAGAATCGCAAACGGTATAAGTAAAAAAGTAAATAAAGTAGTGAGAAATAGAGAGTGAAGGACTCAGAGCAAGAGCAAATTATCAAAAGTTGGACAAAACTGAAAGTAGAGCGGGCAAGAACAAAATATTTTAAAATACGAATTTAACATTTATAAATATATAACCATCAATAATAGCTATAGTACCTTTTGTAAGGGAGGGTCTATCAGGACTCCGCAGTCGTTTATAGAGGATCAAATACAGTTACTCTAGCAAATTTATAGATCCAGATCTAGTTTTTTGATAATTCGAATTCCTTCAATAGAGAGGAAGTGGGATTTGGAACGCACCAAATATTAGTATCATCAGTTAGTTCAATAATAGATTCGCTAACAAAAGGAGATAAGGCTTGTACTAGAAAACTTTTAAATAATCGAAGATCAGAGACGTGTGTAAAGTGAAGGCAAATATCATGCAACTAAACTTCTTGCATTTGCCTTAATAGTTGTAAGTAAAAGAATTGGTTTGGTACCCGAAAACGTTAAGAAACAAGTAGCTTCTTCAATATTTTATAAATCAACGAAATACGCAACTCATGAAGTACATCGGCTGCAAGGGTTTTCGATACAATTAAAGGAGAACATTCTTTTTTTGGTTTTCTTCTGGAGTTGAGACTTGAAATCTCGTAGATTTGATGCAATTTATAGAAACAATAAAAGGTTTAATAAACTTAGTGTTTTTAACTTTTTAGGCAAAAACTTATGTTCGTTAATAAACTGCCACCACTTTTAAGTGATGGTTGTTGCTTTGTAACTTTGTAACGACCAACAAAATCTGCTCAGTATATATTTTCTTTTGAAAATCTAGAACAGACAGTTCTCACATAATCACACATTCATTTCGTACTATCAAGTTCATTTCACAAATAATATCTGTCTATTTATGACGTTCCACTGTAATGCATATTTTTTTATTTTAAAACATTTAACGGATCTTATATATATTATATCTTATATCTTTATATATATATATAAAAGTTTTTTTGGTATATAGAGATCATTTCCTTAAAAAGAAGTCTTTGTAAATAAGTTGTCTAACTCTTCACGATTTATACAGGCAAATCTTTTTGGGTACATGCAAATTCCAATAAAGTTACTAAAAATTAATTAAAATTAAATTTAACTAAATTACATTTGAGGAAAAACTGTAATCAAATCGCAGAAAAAACTTTATTGTGCAGGACTGGTTTTTCCAAGCATCCTTTGATTTTAGAAGAGTATGAAGGCTTTTCTATATCGTGAACAGAATATCTTTCCAAAATAAGCGATAAGTTATATGCTTACGTCCCCGATATAAGATAGTCAAAAACTGTAAATTGGAGTGGGGAGCCGTGAAATTAAAAATGTTTTCAAAGAACCTTAGAGATGAGCCGAATTGCTTCTGCGAAATATAAATTTAATTTATAACATTTAATAAGCATAGCAATTAAATGTTTTAGTTTTGGCCAAAACCGGTAAATAAAAATGAATTTACCGGTTGTAAGGTAATAAGCTTTTAACCATATTTACCTGTTAACTGCCAAACCGAAGAGTCGGTAGTGCAGACGTCAAGTGTCAAAAAGAAAGTGTTCTAAGCTCGTAAACCACAAATTTTGAGAACCAGCAAGGAAATTCAAGGGAAACTCAAGGGCTAATTTTGTAACGCCTCATCAGATAAACAGCTTCAATAGTAAGGCTTAGAATATTGTCATGCTTGTCGTAAACGCTTTGAGAATGGATTCGGCCAGCACTCAATCAACGCATTCGTTTCTCCTTTTATATTCTCATATACATCCCTATCGTAAGTTCAAGATTTTTAATTATAAGAAAATAGATATTTATGATACAATGGTCGATTAAATAACACTTTTTTGTTTATGAGCGGAGAAGTTTTATAGTGTATTATTTTCGGCTGTACCGAAAAAATTTCAGTACAGTTCCAACACTGAATTATTTGTATTGAAATTCATTCCAAAAGAATACAAAATTCAATAATTCGGTGTTGGAATTTGTTCGTACAGCCGAAAAGAATACACTATTACTAAAATTTAAAAACTACGCGAAACCAAAAAAGGTCTACTCACGATCGTGTCCCATACAATAACTTTAACTTTAAATAACTTTAATTAACTATGTACTTGTTAATATTTAAGTTGTAGTAGGCCATATCATGATTGTAAAAAACTTCGTTTGAATTGATTTAATGAAATTTTGATTAATTTAAAATATTCTTCAATGTAAATTATAATGTTGTACGTGATTTTAAATTACTGCATGGTATTTATATGGTATATTAATAAAAATAAAAACAATTTCTAATATTATAAGGCATTTTAAGCGTTGTGACACATATTCTGCTATCAACACTTTTCATTAAAAAATATGTTTATGTATGTTAGTAGTAAATGCTTTCAGCGACTAACTGTAAAAATTTTTTAATAGGTTAGTTGGTCAATACTGAGTTAGTGAAACGATTGGGAAATTTTAGATTTCTATAAATCTTTCTCACGTACTTATTTCTTCCGCAATCAAATTTAAAGTATTTCGAAAAGCTTTTTCTCCATACTGATATGTTGTATTACCAAAACTTTCTTCTTGATCAAGTACGACATCACAACAACCTAATCGATTGTAATAAAGTAAATAATGAAGAGAATTTTTTTAAAAAGATTTGAATCCAAATTTACTCACCTGATCCACGATGATCTTTCATTAATGATTTTGTTGGTCCACCACCAAACATCATTGGATAAAATACTTTCGGCCACAAAAAGGCAATACATCCAATAACTGTTACCATAACAATAAGCGTTTTCCGGGAGCCTAAGCCCGGCTGGTCTAGTACATTTACTGTTTGCATTTTTCGTGATTTTTTTTTTATCTTATTTTTTAAAAATTAATTTATTTTTTATCTACTATATAAACCAACTTTTGTTTATTTTATTTTCACTTTTATTTTGTTATTTGCTTTTTATTTTTCAAACATTTTTTCACTAATAATATATTAATTTAAATTTCACAAAACAAAGTTGTATAGTTTTCGATTTAATTCATATTTTCCTATTTTAAAATAATTGAAATTTAAAATATTTAAATTATTCAATTACACCTGAATGATTTAATGAAAGTTTTTAAAATATACGTGAATATAGTGAAAAATCTATAAGAATATGAACGGCATTATCTTCAGAATTTTAAAATTTTCTTAAACGGTAACGGTCGTGGTAGAAGCTTTTGTGATAAAATCAATATTCACATAAAAGAGAAAAGAAAACTTGACATAACGGTTGAAAAATGAAAACAGATTGTTTTATAAAACAAAATCAACAAACTCTGTTGAATATTTAGAATATTGAAAACTGTTCCCTCTTGCTAATCGTATAAATTCGTTTTGTATCTTCACTAATAATTAAGACAAGAATATTCAAAACAAAAATATTATCGGTGTTTATTTGTTAATGCGCCAAAAATATTTCGATGTCAATTTAAAAAAAAATTAAAAAATTTGCATGATTTTTAAATGCAAATTTCGAAACAGCATTTGTTGAACAAAATTTGGAAAAACAATAAAATACGAAGAAAATGTGTTCCTTTAATTTGCGAAGTGTATCCTCGGCAGATGTATTTTTGAAAAATAAAAAAATCGATTGCCAAATATGAATCACAGATCTAAATATAAATCACAGGTAAAAATAATACGCAGCAGTTAAGTTGACAAGGTCATGAAAATATTGGATGACAAAATAATGGCATATTTTAATTGACATTTGACTTCTTTTCTAAATGGTTCTTGACCTTATTGCAACCAACCGCTTTACAGGAATTGTGTACTTGTGATGTTTACAAAATAATCACATAACAAATACAAGGGTAAGCTGAAAGAATGTCTTGTTCATTTTATGAAGGAAATGTTCGACGGATTTACTCAATTCTTAATACAAAATTATAATAAAGTTAATCGAAATCTTCAGGTACACCGAAATCGATCGATGGGTAGATTACCTCCAAATTTAATCATTTTAAACCGAACGTTTAAATATTTTCAGTGGCGAGAATTTAGTCGAATTTTAATATAAGGTTAAAAACTTATATAACGATTTTCATGTAAACATTGTTTTTCTTTTAGCTTTTCACTTTTCATTTAAATAAATTACGTGAATTAAAAAAAAATTAATATATTTTTAGAATTGAGCCAAAAACAGAATATGTTCAGAATATGTAAAAAAAATTAAAAATACTAAAATTTAAAAATATTTCGAATATTCTTTTCGTTTTCGTTATAAAAATTGAAAATTTCGTATTTAATGGGTCAAGATCAAATTTAACATTTATAATATTTGCTTAATATAGGAACAAATAACATTATAACTGTAATTTCACTAAACCACAATTTTTTTATGAATATTTCAATATTATATTATCACATTTTTTGGAATTACTTTTATTCACAATTATACATATTAAGAACAAAATTAAGATAAAAAAACAAGACAATAAAATTAAGAACAAAATAAATAAAAAAATATATTTAACACACAAATTCGAAATTCATGTTCGAATTAGTCAAGCTTAAAAGAGAGACTAATGAAAACAAATAAAAAATTAGAAATTCTAAGAGAAGGTAACTTTTTATTTTTGTTTAATCGTCATTCAACTACTGTAAATTTTTTATGTTTACTATTTTTATTGTTGTGCTTTCTTCGTTTGTAAGTAATTACTTTTTATAAATAAATAACTACAACGACATGTGAGATTTTATTATTTTATATAATAATTATATCGATTTTACCATGTAGAGAGGTTCATTCATAAACACGTAGCATGAATATGTTTGTTATTATTTGGTCACCAAGTAATTGCAGGCTTGCAAAACAATTTTTGTACAGCATTACTCTCTCTCTCTCTCTCTCTCTCTCTCTCTCTCTCTCTCTCTCTCTCTCTC